>FIZT01054365.1:0-10872 GCA_900065295.1 Paracoccus marginatus
CAGGACGAACAGAGCGAGCAGCACGAGCGAAGCGAGGGCGCGAGCCAGGGGTTGGGGTCGCCCCTAGTTACTTGTTGTTTAATTTTTAAACAGGGCAAAAAAGCAAATTTTTTGAAGGTAAAAACTCTGCCTTATTAATTATTATTTTTTAATAATAATTAAATTTTCATTAAAAGAATGATTTGTTCGCCGTACAGTATTGATGGTTAGTTCCTCGCTTACTCGTGGATTACCTACCAGACGACGTAATTGTTCGGCGAATTAAAAATCCGAAAAATTATCTAGACGATCGCAATTATTCCCGGAATCGTATCCGTCTAGCTCGAATAATGAATATTTCATAGTTCATAGTGCAAAACGCACGAATGAAAAAAAGAAATAGGCAGGCTGAAAAGAAATATAACGCAAAGCACCGTCGGACAAATGAACTGGAAGGCGACTGCGATTAAAATGAAGACGGTTCAGCGAGTAGGACATCGTACGAAGGTCGTTGCGATGTAAATTTTCTACAAAAACAGCTCGGCGAAGTAATTTAAATAGCGAGCAGCCTGATGAAAACATCTTGGAAAATTTTTTTTCCTGTCTTTATTACTCTTATTAAAAAAACAAACGAAATTCGATACAGCGAAATTTGCCTCGGGTTATGGAAAAAGAAAAGAGGAAAAAAATACTACCAATAGAGCTCACGACGCTCATCAAGCTCATCACCCAAGGAAAGATTTATGCCGAGATGACGAGATGTGTGAGCGAGAATTAATTTTACGTTCGGTTGTGATATATTTGGCAAAAGCGTGTTTCTGGTTATTTTTTCGTCGATGTAATCTTATTTACTTTTTCCATCATTTTCGGTTTACTTACTCGGTTGCAAAGAATCGAAAAAGATTTACTTTTCGTATCAAATGTACGTAATGCCCGAGGCGGCAAATTATGTTTGGGAATTGAGAAACTGGAACGTTGGATACTGAATCAACATCACCGAACAGTTTTGTCGTATGTATGTGTGTGTATGTTGTAGGTAGGTACCGCGCTATGCATTCTTCTTATATTCTTTTCTCGTATGGAGAAAGTTGAGAGGCAAAAAAAAAAGCGAAAAAATATAAATATTTATTTTGAAAATAAAAATCAATTTATTAATTAAACAGATTGCATGTTCGGAGTAGCTCGAGTAGATAAGTATTTTCTCGTGCTCGAGTATCGAATCGATGAATAGGTAACCTTTCGACAAAAAACACACAATTTCAGCTCGTGTTAATTGTAACGAAACATCTCCTTGTCTGATTTATTTTTAATCAACATGCTGAAAACATGTTTGGCGTAGGTATTTGAATATTGTTGCGTTTTGCCAAACTATTGTTTATGTATATTTCATTCTTTGGCGAGGAAAAACTTTTACATCAGCATAATTTTGACGGATAGTCCTTGTTGCCTTTAAATTCAAGCTGTAAGTTCGGCGTTGTTACGTTTTCGAATGGTGAAAATTTTATTTATACCATTTTACCTATCACTGATGATGGTATACGTACGTACAACGACGCAACAGTACGTACTGGTACTGGTATTTTCCGCTTGTGCAGATTTTATTTCGCTTTTCTCATTATACAAAAGTATGCATGCCAACCCTTTTTGAATTAAAATTTCTGCAAATAGACGATACAGAAAGCTCACTTGGGCCAAATTAATGACTGTAAACCGCAAGAATTCTTGAATTTTCTACTTCTTATTAAACGTAACTACTGCAATTAATTACCAGTCCAACGACGACATTAAACCACCCAATGTAAATACGATCAAATGCAAATAGTCTTTTTCACGACGCCGCGTTAATACGAGTACACAATATACTATAATATGAAAACGTGGAAAGATTCTGTTCTTCAGATTCCTTTTTGGATGTTTGGTTCATTTTCTCTAAAACGAATCGTAAATTTTGTTCAAGTCCTCGATGCTGGTTCTGTACCTATAAAATGTATGCTACAAATTTAGTGTAGATATTCGTGGATGTTTGCTGCGCTTACTTTCCTGGCATAGGTAGCGAAATAATTAAGGCGAAAATTGTTGAAATTTTTCTCAGACGATTTTTTTCCGAAGTTCATTTAAATTAATTTTTTCCTCGAGTGATTTGTGCCCTATTTGTGATTTTTTAAAAAATAAGTATCATTCTAACATTTTTTTCATTGTGCATTTTGCCTTGGGAAATTTTTTAGTCGAAAAATTTTTTGCCATGGATTTTTTTGATTCATGGAAAAATTCCACTCACAAGGAATGTACCATAACCGGTAGAAAGATTTTGAGTCGAGACTAAGAATTTCTCGCCAAAGACCTCAAAAATATTCGAAAAAAATTTGGTGGCAAAAATTTCGAAAATATTCGAAATAAATTCCTCGCCAAAAAAACTCCAAAATATGTAATCGAAATTTTTTCAGTAAAAAACTCGAAAATTGTATTTAGGAAAGAAGCGCCTCAAATTTTGGCTATAGATTTACTTTTACATGCTCTATTCATCTGACTTCGCCTCGACCCAAAATGTAGAATCTGTCTACTGGTTGGGGTACTTCCCTTACTAATGATCAGGTACACAATAGGAGGAGATTCGGTCGTTTGAAAATTTGAAAAATTTTAGGAAAAAAAAACTGAAATATCCTTAAACTCGTACTCAGATTGCATAAAACGTTTCTTTAGTTAACCCAAACCAAAAGCGTTTTTTTGGAAAATGTTTTTCTAAAAAAAAAAAAAATGAAACTCCAAATTTTCACATCAACCAATCATCGAAACGGCAACGTAAAAAAAAAACAACAAAAATGAAATGGCGCGTTAATAATTCCTAATCATTGAAGCACCGTACCCTATGCCTTTCTCAAGTGTCGAGGTTTCCTTACGAGCGAATTGTTTCCGAGCGAATAATTTCGCTGGCGTGTTTTTTTCGTCGAAAATATTCACATATAAATTGATAAAGAAACGTCTGCAAGTGAAACAATTTTTATATAAAATTATAAAGCGAGTTATGCATGGCATCGGTCCAAAGATGGAGCGGTATCTTATTGTAAAATATAGCCATCTTGAATCCGCGTGCCTGAACTCGCTCTTCCTCCACCGCCACTCTTCCTGGATCCTTCCGCTTCAGAATATTCTTCTTGTTGGCGTTGGCATCAATGTATCGAAAATATTACTGTACGTGCTGCATGAGTTTATGTTACGTCTCGATGGGAAAATACGCATAAAAATTATCTTCATTATGACGACATGACGCGTGCATCATCGTTGAAAAGCGCTATTTGATGCGGTGATAATTTAAAAGAAAAAAAAAAAACTTGAAAGTTTACTGGCTTGATATGGCGGCGAGAACGACGAGAGCTGGTGCAGTCGGTGTATTATTTCAGCGAGGCGAATAAAGTGAAAAAAGTAACTTTTTGTAGTGTTTATTGTAAACGATACGAGAAGAATATGTAAAACTGCTTTAACCGGTGTACCAAGTGGGTAGTAGGTAGTAGCTACGTACTATACGTACCAAGGTATCATCTATTTTGTTGCATTGTCGGATGTTGTTTAAAGTTTCACTTACAGTGCTTTTTCCTTTTAATACATACGGTGTGAGGTATCTCTAAACGAGGGTATTTTTTACATTAGATAAGATTAAGTCTACGTTATGTATCACAGGCAAAGCTAGTATTATTACTACACTGTGGAAAAGAAAAGAAGAAAAAAAACGCATTTGTATTTTTATTACGGTTACTCAGTTAACTAGAATCGTTGGCCTAAGAATTAATTTTTTTTTGCAATTCAAATTTTATTTACATTTTAAATATAAGTACTTGGAGAGAATTTCTCGGTGAAAGGTAATAACGCCACGGAGAGAAATTCAAGGTGGAAATGCGAAAAAATATGGAGAATAAGACACGGTTCGCTTAATGCGAGAATAGAAGACCAAGGCATTTTTTTTATCGTCTCCGGTTGTTTAAATTTTTAAGGTGTGGAATGTCTTCGACGAAGGGTTGGTGCTTATGATACGAGAAGTTGGACGAAAAGTAGGATAGAGCAGCGACTTGAGAAAAACTACCCTCGAATCGTGTTACACGCTCTGTTTAAAAGAAGTGTATTTCTATGTCGGCTAAGTAAATGGAACGGACAAACAAAATCATACAGTATTAGATTACCTGTGCAGTGTACAGTGTCTTTAGATGGACAAAGGTATAGAAATCGAAGCTACGAGTTTGAAGTGAGCTCAGGACTAGCCCTCGTTTTGGAGAATTTACTCTTGAAAAATCGTAAAGAAAAAGAACTTTACCCATTGTACAAAAAGTCTTCCTACTATACCTATTATGTACTGTACGTGGCTACTAGCTACGCAAGGTATATCCTACATATATACCTAGTTACATACGCACAGTGTGCGTCGCGCGCTAATAGTGTGAAAAAAGAAAGAGCCGAGTTTTTTCTGCCGATGCCGAGTACCTATTCACCCGCTCACGCATGTAAACAGTAGCTGTAGATATGTGAAGCGAGGGTGTAGAAAGGAGGTAGATGTAGCCGCAACGTCGAGTATATTTTGCAGCGAAGCGTCTACCAATTTATCGCGAGATAATAATTTATTCCGGACGCGAAAACGGATTTCACGTCTTTAACACATTCGGTTGTGTGTTGTTTTTTTTTCAAGGGTTATTTTGCAGCTTGTTTTTATTTTATTTACGTTTGCTATGTAGGGACAAATAAATGTTTCAGCGTTTTTAACGTTTTGTCGAATAAATAACCGCAACCATCGATTTTTTTAATCGCGAGCTTCATGTCATAGCACGTTAACCCAACGAACAGCGTGTCGGATGCTGGGTGAAGAAATCGTTGCCTATCAGTCGGGTACAGGGTGGTTCGACAATATTACACTGTTACTGAAAAACGGATTGTGCAATGGAATGATCATATTGACTCCTACAAGAACAGATATCAGGTGTACAAATACTACACCTCCAAGTAGTAGTGTACCAGTACTACACCACCGAGTGTGGTACCTTTTCACCTCCATATGGTGTACCAGTACTAGGCACATTATTTTGAGTGGTGTACCAATACTACAGGGTGGTGTACTCCAACTACACCTATGAGTGGTGTACTACCTCCACACCAATGAGTGGTGTACCACCACTACACCACTGGGTGGCGTACTCCAACTACACCACTGGGTGGTGCACTCCAACAACACCACCAGGTGATGTACTCCAATTACACCACCGGGTGCTGTACTTCAACTACACCACCGGGTAGTGTACTCCAACTACACCACTGGGTGGTGTACTCCAACTACACCGCAAGATGGTGTATTTCAACTACACCGCTATAGTCCGTGCAATTTATTTAGGCGGCTGACCTCCGGTAACCCCGCGCTTCATTGCCTAGCAACAACCAATGAGAATTTTTTTTTTTTAATTTGTCAATTTTTGTTGGTTGCAACCAACAAAAATTGACAAATTAAAAAAAAAAAATTCTCATTGGTTGTTGCTAGGCAATGAAGCGCGGGGTTACCGGAGGTCAGCCGCCTAAATAAATTGCACGGACTATAGCGGTGTAGTTGAAATACACCATCTTGCGGTGTAGTTGGAGTACACCACCCAGTGGTGTAGTTGGAGTACACTACCCGGTGGTGTAGTTGAAGTACAGCACCCGGTGGTGTAATTGGAGTACATCACCTGGTGGTGTTGTTGGAGTGCACCACCCAGTGGTGTAGTTGGAGTACGCCACCCAGTGGTGTAGTGGTGGTACACCACTCATTGGTGTGGAGGTAGTACACCACTCATAGGTGTAGTTGGAGTACACCACCCTGTAGTATTGGTACACCACTCAAAATAATGTGCCTAGTACTGGTACACCATATGGAGGTGAAAAGGTACCACACTCGGTGGTGTAGTACTGGTACACTACTACTTGGAGGTGTAGTATTTGTACACCTGATATCTGTTCTTGTAGGAGTCAATATGATCATTCCATTGCACAATCCGTTTTTCAGTAACAGTGTAATATTGTCGAACCACCCTGTACCCGACTGATAGGCAACGATTTCTTCACCCAGCATCCGACACGCTGTTCGTTGGGTTAACGTGCTATGACATGAAGCTCGCGATTAAAAAAATCGATGGTTGCGGTTATTTATTCGACAAAACGTTAAAAACGCTGAAACATTTATTTGTCCCTACATAGCAAACGTAAATAAAATAAAAACAAGCTGCAAAATAACCCTTGAAAAAAAAACAACACACAACCGAATGTGTTAAAGACGTGAAATCCGTTTTCGCGTCCGGAATAAATTATTATCTCGCGATAAATTGGTAGACGCTTCGCTGCAAAATATACTCGACGTTGCGGCTACATCTACCTCCTTTCTACACCCTCGCTTCACATATCTACAGCTACTGTTTACATGCGTGAGCGGGTGAATAGGTACTCGGCATCGGCAGAAAAAACTCGGCTCTTTCTTTTTTCACACTATTAGCGCGCGACGCACACTGTGCGTATGTAACTAGGTATATATGTAGGATATACCTTGCGTAGCTAGTAGCCACGTACAGTACATAATAGGTATAGTAGGAAGACTTTTTGTACAATGGGTAAAGTTCTTTTTCTTTACGATTTTTCAAGAGTAAATTCTCCAAAACGAGGGCTAGTCCTGAGCTCACTTCAAACTCGTAGCTTCGATTTCTATACCTTTGTCCATCTAAAGACACTGTACACTGCACAGGTAATCTAATACTGTATGATTTTGTTTGTCCGTTCCATTTACTTAGCCGACATAGAAATACACTTCTTTTAAACAGAGCGTGTAACACGATTCGAGGGTAGTTTTTCTCAAGTCGCTGCTCTATCCTACTTTTCGTCCAACTTCTCGTATCATAAGCACCAACCCTTCGTCGAAGACATTCCACACCTTAAAAATTTAAACAACCGGAGACGATAAAAAAAATGCCTTGGTCTTCTATTCTCGCATTAAGCGAACCGTGTCTTATTCTCCATATTTTTTCGCATTTCCACCTTGAATTTCTCTCCGTGGCGTTATTACCTTTCACCGAGAAATTCTCTCCAAGTACTTATATTTAAAATGTAAATAAAATTTGAATTGCAAAAAAAAATTAATTCTTAGGCCAACGATTCTAGTTAACTGAGTAACCGTAATAAAAATACAAATGCGTTTTTTTTCTTCTTTTCTTTTCCACAGTGTAGTAATAATACTAGCTTTGCCTGTGATACATAACGTAGACTTAATCTTATCTAATGTAAAAAATACCCTCGTTTAGAGATACCTCACACCGTATGTATTAAAAGGAAAAAGCACTGTAAGTGAAACTTTAAACAACATCCGACAATGCAACAAAATAGATGATACCTTGGTACGTATAGTACGTAGCTACTACCTACTACCCACTTGGTACACCGGTTAAAGCAGTTTTACATATTCTTCTCGTATCGTTTACAATAAACACTACAAAAAGTTACTTTTTTCACTTTATTCGCCTCGCTGAAATAATACACCGACTGCACCAGCTCTCGTCGTTCTCGCCGCCATATCAAGCCAGTAAACTTTCAAGTTTTTTTTTTTTCTTTTAAATTATCACCGCATCAAATAGCGCTTTTCAACGATGATGCACGCGTCATGTCGTCATAATGAAGATAATTTTTATGCGTATTTTCCCATCGAGACGTAACATAAACTCATGCAGCACGTACAGTAATATTTTCGATACATTGATGCCAACGCCAACAAGAAGAATATTCTGAAGCGGAAGGATCCAGGAAGAGTGGCGGTGGAGGAAGAGCGAGTTCAGGCACGCGGATTCAAGATGGCTATATTTTACAATAAGATACCGCTCCATCTTTGGACCGATGCCATGCATAACTCGCTTTATAATTTTATATAAAAATTGTTTCACTTGCAGACGTTTCTTTATCAATTTATATGTGAATATTTTCGACGAAAAAAACACGCCAGCGAAATTATTCGCTCGGAAACAATTCGCTCGTAAGGAAACCTCGACACTTGAGAAAGGCATAGGGTACGGTGCTTCAATGATTAGGAATTATTAACGCGCCATTTCATTTTTGTTGTTTTTTTTTTACGTTGCCGTTTCGATGATTGGTTGATGTGAAAATTTGGAGTTTCATTTTTTTTTTTTTTAGAAAAACATTTTCCAAAAAAACGCTTTTGGTTTGGGTTAACTAAAGAAACGTTTTATGCAATCTGAGTACGAGTTTAAGGATATTTCAGTTTTTTTTTCCTAAAATTTTTCAAATTTTCAAACGACCGAATCTCCTCCTATTGTGTACCTGATCATTAGTAAGGGAAGTACCCCAACCAGTAGACAGATTCTACATTTTGGGTCGAGGCGAAGTCAGATGAATAGAGCATGTAAAAGTAAATCTATAGCCAAAATTTGAGGCGCTTCTTTCCTAAATACAATTTTCGAGTTTTTTACTGAAAAAATTTCGATTACATATTTTGGAGTTTTTTTGGCGAGGAATTTATTTCGAATATTTTCGAAATTTTTGCCACCAAATTTTTTTCGAATATTTTTGAGGTCTTTGGCGAGAAATTCTTAGTCTCGACTCAAAATCTTTCTACCGGTTATGGTACATTCCTTGTGAGTGGAATTTTTCCATGAATCAAAAAAATCCATGGCAAAAAATTTTTCGACTAAAAAATTTCCCAAGGCAAAATGCACAATGAAAAAAATGTTAGAATGATACTTATTTTTTAAAAAATCACAAATAGGGCACAAATCACTCGAGGAAAAAATTAATTTAAATGAACTTCGGAAAAAAATCGTCTGAGAAAAATTTCAACAATTTTCGCCTTAATTATTTCGCTACCTATGCCAGGAAAGTAAGCGCAGCAAACATCCACGAATATCTACACTAAATTTGTAGCATACATTTTATAGGTACAGAACCAGCATCGAGGACTTGAACAAAATTTACGATTCGTTTTAGAGAAAATGAACCAAACATCCAAAAAGGAATCTGAAGAACAGAATCTTTCCACGTTTTCATATTATAGTATATTGTGTACTCGTATTAACGCGGCGTCGTGAAAAAGACTATTTGCATTTGATCGTATTTACATTGGGTGGTTTAATGTCGTCGTTGGACTGGTAATTAATTGCAGTAGTTACGTTTAATAAGAAGTAGAAAATTCAAGAATTCTTGCGGTTTACAGTCATTAATTTGGCCCAAGTGAGCTTTCTGTATCGTCTATTTGCAGAAATTTTAATTCAAAAAGGGTTGGCATGCATACTTTTGTATAATGAGAAAAGCGAAATAAAATCTGCACAAGCGGAAAATACCAGTACCAGTACGTACTGTTGCGTCGTTGTACGTACGTATACCATCATCAGTGATAGGTAAAATGGTATAAATAAAATTTTCACCATTCGAAAACGTAACAACGCCGAACTTACAGCTTGAATTTAAAGGCAACAAGGACTATCCGTCAAAATTATGCTGATGTAAAAGTTTTTCCTCGCCAAAGAATGAAATATACATAAACAATAGTTTGGCAAAACGCAACAATATTCAAATACCTACGCCAAACATGTTTTCAGCATGTTGATTAAAAATAAATCAGACAAGGAGATGTTTCGTTACAATTAACACGAGCTGAAATTGTGTGTTTTTTGTCGAAAGGTTACCTATTCATCGATTCGATACTCGAGCACGAGAAAATACTTATCTACTCGAGCTACTCCGAACATGCAATCTGTTTAATTAATAAATTGATTTTTATTTTCAAAATAAATATTTATATTTTTTCGCTTTTTTTTTTGCCTCTCAACTTTCTCCATACGAGAAAAGAATATAAGAAGAATGCATAGCGCGGTACCTACCTACAACATACACACACATACATACGACAAAACTGTTCGGTGATGTTGATTCAGTATCCAACGTTCCAGTTTCTCAATTCCCAAACATAATTTGCCGCCTCGGGCATTACGTACATTTGATACGAAAAGTAAATCTTTTTCGATTCTTTGCAACCGAGTAAGTAAACCGAAAATGATGGAAAAAGTAAATAAGATTACATCGACGAAAAAATAACCAGAAACACGCTTTTGCCAAATATATCACAACCGAACGTAAAATTAATTCTCGCTCACACATCTCGTCATCTCGGCATAAATCTTTCCTTGGGTGATGAGCTTGATGAGCGTCGTGAGCTCTATTGGTAGTATTTTTTTCCTCTTTTCTTTTTCCATAACCCGAGGCAAATTTCGCTGTATCGAATTTCGTTTGTTTTTTTAATAAGAGTAATAAAGACAGGAAAAAAAATTTTCCAAGATGTTTTCATCAGGCTGCTCGCTATTTAAATTACTTCGCCGAGCTGTTTTTGTAGAAAATTTACATCGCAACGACCTTCGTACGATGTCCTACTCGCTGAACCGTCTTCATTTTAATCGCAGTCGCCTTCCAGTTCATTTGTCCGACGGTGCTTTGCGTTATATTTCTTTTCAGCCTGCCTATTTCTTTTTTTCATTCGTGCGTTTTGCACTATGAACTATGAAATATTCATTATTCGAGCTAGACGGATACGATTCCGGGAATAATTGCGATCGTCTAGATAATTTTTCGGATTTTTAATTCGCCGAACAATTACGTCGTCTGGTAGGTAATCCACGAGTAAGCGAGGAACTAACCATCAATACTGTACGGCGAACAAATCATTCTTTTAATGAAAATTTAATTATTATTAAAAAATAATAATTAATAAGGCAGAGTTTTTACCTTCAAAAAATTTGCTTTTTTGCCCTGTTTAAAAATTAAACAACAAGTAACTAGGGGCGACCCCAACCCCTGGCTCGCGCCCTCGCTTCGCTCGTGCTGCTCGCTCTGTTCGTCCTG
>FIZT01054376.1:0-19251 GCA_900065295.1 Paracoccus marginatus
GGGGGGGGGGGGGGGGGGGGGGGGGGGGCGCCCCCCCCCCCCCCCGTATTTACGCCACTGAAACCCATTCCGAAATTCAAGTGTCCAAAAAAACGAGAAAAAGAGTGTTTTTTGACCTTAAATTTTGAAATCTAAAATTCGAATATTGCATTCGTACATCGCTGACGAATGTGTTTCGTCGATTCTCACTTAAAAACCGATCGTATCTCGAAAACTACAAGCGAACGTTCAAATCTGACGCCGAATTCGAGTTCAGCGACCTCGAATTAGCCAAAAATCACTCTTATCTTGATGTTTTTGAAATCGACGAACATAGTGAAAATTTCCATGCTATGACCCTCCCTTTTTTGAGGCCAAAAAATTTTTCGTCTCAGATTCTCTTCAAAAATCGCACCAGGGGGTATTCGGACATGAAGAATCCAGATCCGATGTCACTTTTTCTCCAGCACGCAAATCAGCGCTACGTACGTATGGAAAATTTTTGACCCAATTTCGAGCCGGAATTCGAGTTTCTCAAAAAATAATAGCTCTGAGTTAAAAACTTCGTTGGCTTCCTACATTCTCTTTAAAGCATTTTGTGGTTGGTAGGTAATTGTATGAATTTAATGCGGCTTTATCTTTGTGCCAATTTTCTTCAAACTTTACACGCTAATCAGCGTATTCATGTTGATAAATTTCGTTAAATAATAAGAAATAACTTTATTATTGACAATAATTACCCATCGCTCGTGATAATCAAATCACATATTCTAGGTACTCATAAATTAAAATATTTATAAATTACCTACATCGATCTATGGGGATCCTTTATTTTATACTTATTAGATACTGATTTTTTTAAAACAAACGCTTCGTGCGTATAAAAATTTTAAAATAAAATAATTATAATCTTTACGATTACATAATTTTTTTGCATTAAAAAGACACCATTTGGCGTATAAAAAATAACACGGTGAAATAAGGTACCTATCATTAGAGTACATCTTCAAACGTACCTATTCGAATTAACTCTTACGAAAATACTTATCCCTAAACTGATCCCGCACTAGGTCTATGTTAGACCGAAAAATAGTACTCAAAAGATCGTCTACCTTTTTACCCTCCAATTCGTCAAAATATCTTAACACGGTCTCTCCCAAAAGTCTCAAATTACCCTCATCCAGTTCAGAATTCACTCCTACGCTCCATTTGACGAAACAAATCAACACCGCGAAGTCGCATTTATCGTCACCTCCTCGTCGAAATGTTTCGAAAATATATCTCCTCAAAAGTTGCACATTTTTTTTATCACATTTGCTCTCAGTTTTGAAGAACTTATCTAAAAATTTGATCTGAATTGGCCAAGTGGTATTTTCAACGAGCCATTCTGCGCATTTAATTCCTTGCTCGGTTAATAACCCTTTTTTAATTTCGTATTGCTCTTTCTCGTCGCAAAATAAATTTAAATAAATTTCCAATAAATCCCAGTGTCTGTATTTGATGAAGTATTTCACGAAGAAACCTTTATCGTCGAGTTGGTTTTCGATTTTGTGACAAAATTGTAAATATTCTTTACCATTTTTGATGGCTTTATTTTGAAAAAAATGTACCGCCGTTTTTTCGCCTTCTGCGTTTATTAGGTATTGCTTATATTTGAATAGGTCTTCCTTATTTGGTAACATATAAGAGGTGTATAAATTATAGAATTGCCATTCGTTACGTTTAATAAAATAAATACACTTTAGTCTACCGTACTTGGACGTGATGACTTCTTTCTTTTGAGAATCGTCGATCTTGTGAATTGTACGGTATATGACATGCAGACAAATATCCCACGGTAGGAAATATAAAACCAACGCGATCATGTTCGCGTCCTCGTGTATCCTGGCCTCTAAACTTTTCGGAATATTGTACCAGAGGGCGAGAAAAGAATTTTGGAATTTGGTACAGGTCTCCAAGTCGTTACAGAACTTCATCTCGTAATTATTGGATTTAGATAAAGCGTTCCAAAACAAGCTCAAAGTGGTTTGAAAATACGAATTGCAAGTGCCAAGGTCGATCCGATCCGAATTAAAGTAAAAAGTATGGTACGCATAGTTTAACCAGTGCTGAAGTGATTTACTCACATAGGTATTGATATCCCATAGTTTTTGAGATAGCCTCCGAGGCAGGTTTAGCTTCGCCACATCGATGGCTATTTGGTAAAGCACCTCGCCCCAAATTTGCGAATTGGAAGGGGTTCGCGAGTCGTGGAATTCTAGAGCGGCGCAGAGTAATTTTTCTCGAATTGGTTTTTTGTTCCATAATTCAACGAGGATTTTTATCGAAGATAGGTGCTCGAGAGTTAGACCTGGTTCGAATACTGCGTCGGTGGCGGTGATGAAGGGTTCTAGAACGAATTGTGGATTGGTGGCATTTTCCATGATGCGGACAAGATGAAAAACTCGGAGGATTTTTCCTTCCTAAAGGTCGAGCTGTAATTGTACGTAGATATGCTGGGATGAGTTAAATTCGCATAGGTATCAATGAATTCGCTTAGTAACTTAATCGTTTAGAAGTGGGAAATGGTCGAGTTTATACCTAGTGGATAAAAATATTAATTACGTTTACCATTATCTGAAATAACAAAACTGAATAATTATGTAAGTAGGTACTGGGAACTTACCTCTGGGAATATTATTTATATTATAAAGCACTCGCGAACTGACAACTTTCAAATGCTTTTAATTGAACTGTTGATTGAAGAAAAAGTAAATTTAATTTATCAGTTTTGACTTTTGATAATGAAACAATGATAAGATGTAAATAAATGTATTCGCAACTCAGACTCAGAGTACATCATTTCGTATCATATTAACGCATCATGTATAATGATATGATATAGGTAGGGTTCAAAAAGGTGTTGATTTAATGTACACAAAGAAGAGAGAAACAAAAAAGTATTCAAGAAAATCAGTATGTTGTTGATTGAACCGATGTGTGCCAATCTGGTAAAAAATTCGAAACTACCTATAGCTCATTGTCACGGGTAGATAGGTAGCACTAATGCAGGCTGATGGAAAATTTTCAGGTGTGTTTCCACGATTTAGTGTGGTTTACAAAAAAAAAAAATACTTAAAAAAATGAAACATTTTACGAAGTTGAAAATTCTGCAAGCAAATGTTGAAACTTTTTAGTTTTTGTAAAATGAAAATATTGTGAATTTCATGTTGAAAATTCTATTGGAATGAACTTTTTTAAAATTCTCAACATTTTGTAAAAACTGTAAGCTCAGAAAAAATTATATCAAAAGTTTTGATACATTAAAAAAAAATTTTAAATTTGTGAAAAAAAATTCAGCATTTTTTTCAAAATTGTAAATTGATTTTTAAAATGAGTAATTATTATATTTTAGAGATATAAAAATAATAGAAGCCTTATAAAAATTTGCAATTTTGTGATATTGAAAATTTTATGAAAAATTAGAACTTTTTACTTGCTGAAAATCAAAAAAATTTCGCAAAAAAAATGAAAAATTAAAAAAAATAAAAATTGAAGACAATGTCCAATGGATAATTACGTAATTACCATGTAAATAACAACCTCCAGTCCTCCACAAAGTAATCTACCAAAATTTTGTCTGTGATATCTCTATCTTTGCATGAAAAGTAAACAAAACAATTTTTCGAATCCTTTAAAAAATTTGTTTCAAAAAAATTGAATTTTATACTTTTTCGTTGATTAAAATAGAATTTAAAATCGTTTATCTTGTGAAAATATGTGCCTGAACCGACGATTCGATCGACGATTCAAATACTGTTTCAATCAACTTCGGTGATAATCTTGCGTAATGATGGAGCAGGAAAAACCTGAATTCCCCAATGTAATATCCGATCTATCGGATACAATATTCGCTTATGTCAAAGAAGGGTAAGTTTATTCTACCTCGTCGCCTTACTCCTCTGCTAACCTCTATAAATCATTTCTCAACTTGTAGAAACATGTTCGAGATAGAACTTCTAATACAGGAGTGCGGCCCAGAAGTTCTGAACATTCGCGACGAATGGGGATACACAGTTGCCCACTGGGCAGCTCTAAACGGAAACTTCAAACTGTTACAGTTGCTGGTTGAGAAACGTGTGCCGGTGGATTTATCGTGTTTCGGTACCCAGGGCCCGAAACCGATACATTGGGCTTGTCGTAAAGGCCATTCCAGAATCGTCGCTTTACTGCTCCATGTAATTCCTTCACTCTCTTACGTATCACATTAGTATATACCTTGATCTTTTGTGTTATTGTGTGGTATCGTAGTCGGGCGTTTACGCTTTGTGTGTTTAATCCGGGTTAATTATTATTTCACGCTGCGTGTGGGATTAAAAAATGTAGGCCGGAGTTGATATAAATTCGGTCGATTTGAAAGGATTGACGCCTTTGATGACAGCGTGTATTTACGGTCGCATAAATACGTGCGTTTTCTTATTAGGAATGGGGGCTAAACACCACTTAGTTGATAGTAATGGCGATACTGCTGCTCATTGGGCTACGTATAAAGGTTTGTATAGTATAGCGTAGAGTATTTTACGTAGAGCATGTGTGTGTGATTTTATGTAGGTATGTAAGTTGTAGTTGCGTGTTGGGTATTTCGAAAATTGAAGCGATTTTTACTAATTTGATTACGATTTATTGCAGGACACGCGGATGTAATTAGAGTCCTCACTAATGCCGGAGCTGATTTACAAAAAGTCGATAATTTCGGATCGACGCCTTTACATCTGGCTTGTATTTATGGGCATTTACATTGCGTCAAAGGCCTATGCGAAATGGTAACCTTGATTCGATCATATAGTTTGGTTTATTATTTACCTGTCTTAGTTTTGGTGTTTGTTTCGCAGAGAAAATTGAATCTAGAAATACGTGATAAAAATGGAAAAACGCCATTGATGTTGGCTAAAAACCATCAACACTATGAAATAGTGAAACTGCTCCACGAGGAGATTAAAAAAAGAAGTCGTTACCAATCCGTTCAACCAGTGATTGAAACTTGGTAATAGTTTTGAATTGAACGTAATTTTTTTCCTTCTTTACAAAAACGTATCACTCTAAAACGATTACTCTGATCTACAGGAATGCTCTCTGCCAAGGTTTTGGAAAAGGTAACAGTAGAGGGCCCTTGTTTCTATTCATTGGTTCGATATTTTTATGGTGTTATCCGATGTATTTTTTACGAGTAAGTATGCTTATGGATTGTCACTGTCGAGTGTTTCGATTCTTAATGCGATGAAATTCCTCTATTCGTAGTGTATACCGTTGACTTGGAATGCTCTAAGTGGAGTACATTACTGTTTCTTTTATTGGAACACGATGATGTGGATCTGCTGGTTACTTTCGGTCCGAAGGGATCCCGGTTATTTACCCACCAATACGGATAATTACGCTCAGATCATTCGTGGAGTATGTATCACCGAATTACCTTCTTAAGTTACCCATAAGTACTATGTCGGCGATTTTTTTCATTTTAGATACCTTTGGATGACAGAAATAAAAAACATTTCATACCGTTTTCGCAACTGTGCCATACGTGTCGCTGTATTCGACCTCTCAGATCGAAACACTGCCGCATTTGCAATCGCTGTGTAGCCTATTTTGACCATCATTGCCCATTTATCAACAACTGCGTCGGAATTAAGAATAGGTACAGTCTAATGACTGAGAACTTTCCCAAATCTGCATTGGAGTACCTACGACTTTTATAACCAATGTTTACATTTTACAGAACGTGTTTCTTCATCTTCCTGTTATGTTTGGCCATAAACAGCACATTCAGCGTGTATTTCAGCGTATACTGCATTACTTCGGCCGGTTTCGAGTGGTTATTAATATTATCCTTGATACAATCAATAATCATGGTATGTTTTAGCTGGATCAGGGCGGCCATATCGGTAAGCGTTTGATGCCACTTCAATCACCACATTTATCCTTTTTCTAATGAAAATTTTGAAATATTTTCGTGCAGCTCTTACACGCTTGTATGAATATAACAACCAACGAAATGTTGAACTACAAACGTTATCCCTACTTGAGGAACAAGAAGGGAAAATATCACAACGGATTTTCACGCGGACCAGTATGCAACCTTTTGGAATTTTTTACTACGTATAGGAAAGTAGGTGAAGCGATGGATGATTTCGCTTAGCTGAGGATCGCAGGTTTTCCAGTCGCACAATAATCATTTTTATTCAAGTAAGAGAAACGCAGTCACAAAGCAGAGAATAGTGCCGTACAATAAATTATTAATTTTTTTTTTATTTTTTCATAAAACTATATACCCAATAATTTAAAAATGCACTTGTAATGATTTTACAAACAATATACGAAAAATAAGTAAAATTACTATGAATTTTGTTCAAAAGTCTTTTGCCCGTTATTCAAAGTTCACGTAAATTCAGTCGTAAATTGTTTAGTCGAACCGTTAGCGTATTTAGTGTGGTTTACAGGCGTAAAGCGTCATCAACGAGTACTTGAACGTGACTTCGTTTGTTTCCAGCAGTGTACATAAATTTGATTTCCACATTATTTCTTTCCATTCTCGGTCGTATTCTTTTAAGAGGTGTTCCGGTATGCGGTCTATGAACGGGTTTACAGCTTCGATCGATTCTGTAATGAAACAATGGTGCTTGTCAGCTGATTGACGTGGTCCGTATTTTTTCACGAAAATTTTATTTTAAGGAGAAAAAATCATTTTTTTCGATTGAATTTCTTGAGTTTAATTTAAGCCAGTAAGTAAATTTGAAAATATGGGAAATTTTATCGGATCTGTTTGAAAGTACGCATCGCGAGATCTGCAAAAAAGGTTCCTTGTAAATTTCACCCATCTCGCCTAGTTAAAAAGTTATCGCGTGTTTTTCTAGAGCAAAACTTGACTACGTGGGAATTTGAACAATTTTGGAGTCGGTTCAATGATGCTCAAAATTCTGTACCTTCGTTGATGCATTTTTAATGAGCAGTTCAGTGGTTTTCAACTGATTGATTTTTTTTTTTGTAAAATTCTTGAATAGAAGATAATTTTTAAATAAGAGTTGCAACTTGCAAGCATGAAAAATCAAATTCATGAAACTGGTTCAGGGGTACTCAGCACGTGGATATGAATTTAATAGAAAAATCTAAAAAAAATACTTTTGAACAAAACATGATATTTTAAAACAAAAACTTGTACAGAATGTAAAATCAGTTGATTCTCCCTTGCGCATGTTTTGAAACCAGTTCAGGGGTTCTCAACATGTGCATGAAGATTCAAAAAATTCTGATTAAATATTATTTTCATAAAAAATTTGTACAGTGTGTAGGGTAAAATCAATTGTTTTTCTATCCCATAATGTTAGAAACCGGTTTAGTGGTTCCCAACCATTACAGAAAAATTTTTATAAAGTTTCTGATTAGAAAATACTGCTCAACAAAAATTTTAGAGTGTAAAAAAATCAATTACTCTTCATTAAATAATTTTTTGAACCCGGTTCAGTGATTCTCAACGAGTCAAAGTTGAAAAAAAAATCAGTTGAAAAATAATTCTTTAAAAAATTGTAGACCTACAAAAAAAACGATTATTTTTTGCCTCTATATTTTTGTAAACCGGTTCAGGGTCTCCTAACCAAACTCCAACGAATAATCTAAAAATTGAAAATTCTATAATTATCGATTAAATTTTGTTAACTTACTGTAAAGGCATTCTTTCGATGGAACCGTGTAACACGTTGGTGTGCAGAAACATTCTTTTACGTGGAAACCAATATCTTGCATCAACTTCGTAACTTCTGATACTGGATCAGCACTATAATGGTATGGTGAAATAACGTCTCTGTAATTCTAGAAAGAAAAAAAAACTTGCGTTCTTACCCGCGAGGACTAAAATTGAATTTAATGTAGATATGTATTTACCTTCATGTACGGAGACCATTTTGGAGATTTAGAGAGAAGTTCCCAAAGCGTATAAATAGGACCACTGGCAAGAAAAATTAATAAAGTTTCACCACCTGGTTTCAGAATCGAATAAATATTTCGCATGGTAGTTCTGCAAAAAAAAAAAAAAAAATGAAGAAACTTGCTTGAGATTAATACTTCATTTTTATAGGTTCATATTTTTAGGCTATTCTTACTTTTGATCTTGAATCCAATGCAGACAATAAAACGAAAACACCGAATCAAAATTTAATTTACATTTTTGGCCTATTTCTGGATGCGAAATATCCATAACTTCGAATCGTAAACGCGAATCTTTAAAATTGGAATTCGCGTATTGGATCATCGGTTGCGATATATCGATACCTAACTGTGTGAGAAAAAATTCCAAAATTAATATAGTACATACATATTGTAGGCCTATACCTATTGGACATTCAAAAAAAAAATCTCTTACCATTTCACCATTATTAGGAATCAAAGGTAACAAATAATTATAAGTCAAGTCTCCAGGGCCGCACCCTATATCTAAAATTTTATGTTTACTGTTCCATTTCATTTTCGGAGTGTATTTTTGCAAAGCATTGTCGGCATCTCGATCTTGCATTCCATGATACGAATGGTAGGTCTGCGCTTGGTTCAACCTGCGTGAAATATTACCGAAAGGTTAACGTACATATCTGGAGTCTGTTATTTAAAATCTGAGTAGAATCGTACAATTGTAGGTAAGTAATTATCATAATTCATGTGAAAGAGTTGACTGAATCTGAATGAACTTGAGACCCTGCACTGAGCTTTCTTTTGTCGTCGAGTGTTTTTTGTGGTGACCTTTTGAAACAGGTAAAATCAATGCGAGTATTTTCTTCTTTTTTTTTTTGAAAAGTCTAATTTTAGAATTTCTATTGGAACAAAATGTAAACTGCAAGTTCGAGACAGATGCTGTGGATTCATGTGTCGATGACTTTTAATGCAAATGTAGGTTCAAATATCTATATTTATTCGGAAATGAATTATTAATTTGAGATATTCGTTTCGCACACTAGGCCTATAATAAATCACTAAGTGAGGAGCAAACAAAAAAATAGTACAGATTTTGAAGCTTTTTTTCTTCTACCATATTTTCAAGGGTGCTTTTGAAAAATCAATGAAAAGCTATAAAAGCTTTATCGTTTTACTACAAGAGGAGAGGAGGAAGACTGGTTATGATTTTGGAATTGTTTTCTTTTCAGTTTTTTGAGATTTAATTTAGATTTTTTTAAATTCAGTTTTCATTTCGTTTGCTTTTCGGTTCAATTCAATTTTTTGTTGTGATTTGCTCAACTCTAGATGATTCAATTTTAATTTTTGCCCCTTTCTTTTTATTTCGAGTACATTTGTTCATTTTTTTTCATTTCAAAATTTAATGGATTTTTTTTATTTTAGTAAGTTTTTCAATTTCTATATTTTTTCAGATTTTGAATTTTCATTTCATTTTATTTTAGTTACCACCTATATTGTGGATAATTGGATAGGTATGATTGAGCAAGAATGAAGAAAGATATTTTCTCAAAAAGGAAACTGGTACGAGAAAAAACTTTCGAAAAAGAGGGACCCCTAGCAATAAATTTACGAAGAAGATGGGAAGCTGTGTTTTTCTTCATCCATTTTTTCTTTTTTTTTCGTTGAAAAAAATGTACGTAAAAATTTCACGTTTTAAGGATAAAAAAAATCCTAGGTAGCTTGAGAAAAATCCAGAATTGTCAAGTATTATTTTTTTTTCAATTTCGCGGTTGTTTTTTAATTTTAATTTTCAATTTTATCCATTTTTTTCAATTTTCCAATTGTTTTAAGGAGATAACTTTTTTGAAAAAAAAAAGTCCTCAGTAGCAATTGTTGTTCTTGGTTGCTATGTAATTTATTTTTTCCCACTTTTTCTGGTGACACGATAACTCGAGAATATTGATCATTGATCAAAAGAGCTGAAAATTTTATACTCGCTTCTACACAACTTCAGAGTACATAGGCAAAAAAGTGATTCAAATTTAGTGGAATTTGGTCATTGGTGCCATAATACAGCAGATATTGGAGGTCGAAAAATACACCAAAATATAGAAAATTGTTTTTTGCAAAATAAGACGAAGTATTCTGCATGATAAAAAAATTGTGACAGAAAGAAAATTTAATTCTCTACAACTTCGATTCTTTTCATTTTTCTCCTTTGGCGCTTAGTTTGGCTGTGAAGTTAGAAAATATGAAGGAAAACAATTGGGAAAATTTAATGGCATGCACTATTACCAAAAGGACTATTAAAGCACACTATTCTTATAAGTGCCCGAAGAAGTGAGCGTCCTAGGGAAAACCTGATGGTATTAGGGATTACTGGTAAGAAAATTTAATTCTTTATTGCTTTAGTTCTCTACCTATATTTTTTTGTGGAACTGGAAGGCTCGGTTCGTTAGTAAAATGAAAAAATATGAAAAAATGACAAAATTCGACATTTATTTTGGGTCAGTGTAAAACTTTCATAATGTTGGGGGAGGGGGATGAGAGTTCTCCGGTGAAATTGAGGATTAAGCCACAGAAATAATGTTTGGAAACTAATTTGTAATCGTCCTTACTTTTTTGAATATTAAATTATTGTAGAATTTTTTTATGAAACTGGGTATTCAAAATCTAAGATTAGAAAACCTTTTTGTGTTTATTTTTTATTCAAAATTTTTTTGGCCTTTTTTGGAAGAAAAACAACTCTATAGTCTATTTCATATGAGAAAACCAAAACACATTGGCAAAAATCGAGCGTTTTAAGACCTTAATAACCAACTACCTATGCCGCTGAAATATCAATCGCACTGTTGTGCATGTTGAAGCATAAGAAATATTATTATGTAAATTTTGTATATTTCTTTAAAGTAATAAGTTGAATTGAATTCCTTGGAATTAAATCATGAAAAAATGTTTCAAGCAGATTGAGATAATATAAGTTCACATTTGCATGCTTTGCAATGCACAACAGTGAGGTTGATATTCAAGCGTCCTGAGGTATCGACGTTGAACGAATGTTAGGTATATGGTTAGTAAGGTCTTAAAATTCACAATTTGTGACAATGTGTTTTCATTTTCTTAAATGAAACAGACTAAAGTACCTACCTAGGGGTTTCATGTTTTTTTTTTTCTTAACAGTGAAGTTTTATCACAGCCTTTCGTTTTGGAATTTTAGTTCCACTAATTTCTTTTTAATTTAGGTCAATTTTTTCACTTTAATTTTTGACTTCGTACATTTCTTTGAATTTTTATTCTTTTTTTAATTGGATTTTTTGAAAATATCAAGTCATTTTTAATTTAACTTTAATTCTTTTAATATTCATTTGATCAATTTTTTGTGTCTTTTAGTTTTTTCCTATTTTATTTAAATTTTGTGCAATTTTTAGTTTATTTTTTATCCAAAGTAATTTATTAAGAAATCTCAAAAAAATCACACAAAAGCCTGTTGGTTTTGAACTAAGCATAGATTAAACTTCTTCAACCAATGGTTACAAATAATTTCAGATTTCTGAATTAAAAATTTTCATTTAAAAATTAAATACCTAACTGATCCATAGGTAGTGAAAAAAAAGTTAAGATTAAAAAAAAATCACCATAACCTTTCTGAACAAATAAACGAAAACACGACTTACCTATACAATGTACGTGAAGTCATCTCGAAGAACTGACCTATACCGACGTCTTCTTTGTTAACGAATAGGTAACTAAAAAGATTCGAAAGTGTTGATTATTAAAAACAGAAAGAGGCGAAGATACGTACAAAGATTCATTTTATACCGAAGGTACACACACATCATATCTGGAGGGGTTTCTTTGAAGACATTCGAATCGTTGAATATGTATTCGACGCAGAACGCACGAAACCTTAGACGAGAAGGGAGCTGGGTACGTTAACGTCGGTTCATCTCAGTGTTAATGACAGCTATTTATTTTATTATTATTTATTTTCGTTTTCTGGGCGCTTCGACTTCGACAATGTCTACGCTATCTTTTGGGATATTGTAGTTAAAATGCATTTATGGCCGGCGTGATGTAAATTTTGACGTTCTGGTAGGTTTGGAACGGCTCTACGAACAAGGTGATTAAATATGTAGTATGACCGAGTTATAGACAATTTAGATTATGCGGGCGAAGGGTTGATGATTATTTTTTTTTTTATCGATGGATTATGTAGATAATTTTTCGATTCATTTTTTTTTTATTTTTCAATTTCCTATTCGAAAAAGTTTATTTTAATAGGAGGGCCGGCGTCCAGGCCTCCAGCGTCCTCATGCACATATTATTTATTAAAGATTTGTAGTCTGATTTTCTTCTACCACCTCACCTTTTTCCAGACTACCTCTATTTTGCTACCTGAAACCTCAAGCATGCTGAAAAGTGTATACCGTACAATACAGTGGACATTCACATTTCCGCGAACTTGGGAAAAATAAAAGAACACGCCGTACACTGTCACTTTGGCAAATAAAAAAATACGCCTTGTCAACAATAATAATCGAAATGGATAACGTGTAAATTCCGTCCAAACTCGTCGAGTCATTTGAGGCACGTGCTAGATTGGCGAGACAACGGACGAAGGGCGGTTGCGTCGAAATGCATTGCGTCTTGTTGTTGCGAAATATCGAGAAAGCGCAGCACGTGGGGTCGTTGAATTTGGGAGATTAATTTTTAACGACTTGCTGAATTTCGTCTTAATACTCAGATGGTACACACATCCGACGGTAGTGCATTGGCACAAAAACAAGAAATTAAATGTGATCAAAACAAGGCTATGTGACATTGTATGGTGTAGGACATGTACGTACGTGGTCGTATTTATGGCTTGTCGGAAATTTGCAACGAAGTGTCTGACTATATACCTACTATTTGTTGCGGAATGTAAACAGGAAAGACGATAGGGTGATTCAGCTATGAGTTGGTAGTTTTTTCAAAAAAAATTACAAGAGCTGAGAATTTCAGCGGAAAAAAATATGCAAGTTTAATTTTTATAGTTTTTTTTTTCACCTAATTTTAAAGCGAAAATTTTCGAATTTTACATACTCGTACTTTAAAATTACCTTTTAATTTTTTGAAATTGGATTTTAAATAAATTAAAATTTTGAAATGCTGTAGGTATTTAGGTACATATATTGAGAATCTGAATACCCAATACGTACTTTCAAAAACTGTTTTCAAAAATGAGAATTTTATGTTTGCAATGAAAATTTTCAAAAATTTCGTTCAAAATCATTTTTTTAAAAATTTTATTCACAAATGAATCGTGAAAATTTTTGAAAAATTGCAAAAAAATTTTATTTTAGTTCAAAACTATTAAAATTCAGATTTTTAGCGAACTATGTACTTTTTTTGAATTTGAAAAAAAAGACTGACATTGCAGTCATCATTAATTTATGATTATCATGCTGATTGAGTTTTGGTTAAATTGGGTGTTATAAAATGACAGATATTGAAGATCAAAAAATTATTCATTGCCTACAAAATTGAAATATTGAAGTGGTTCTTTGCAAATAACGACCGATATATACATTAGGGTGGAGTGAAATAAAAAATATACCTTGGATTTTTTCCAAATTCGATGGGGTAGTTTACTTTGAGTGAGGGGCATCCCAAAACAAATTTGAACTCCCTAGATGCAAGGATAAGGGAGCAGGAGGTTCCCAAAATGCATCTCCTTAAAAAAAAAACACGCTGTTTTCATAGGTTTCTTGCCAGTCGAAATGGTGGCGTGAGAAATCCTTTACCACATTTAAAAGGTGTAATTTGAGATTTTGCATCTTTCTGGACCATCACCATCCTTCTTGTGTTCAAACTCAGACTGCTACCAGGGGATTGAAAAATTGCAGATCGTGATATTTTGGCATATTTGAAAGACTCTCCTGTGGTGAAGGGGTAATTCAAAATGGCCAAATGAAAAAACTAATCGCGGATTCGTGTTCAGCAGGTCAATCTACGCCCCTTTAGAGCATTTCAGATATCGTTTTGCTCAAATTTGAAATACATAATCAACTTTTCAAGAAAAATCCAATTCGGAGAAAAACTTAAGAATGACTACCGTAAAATTAAAATTTCTCAACTTTAAACAAAACAATCGTTTGAAGGGACTAAATCAGGGTAGTTTGACTTGCTGAACACGAATCTGCCATTAGTTTTTCTATTTGACTATTTTTGATGGCTCTTTCATGTCTTTCAATTAATTACTGCAACTTTTCGACCTCCTTACAGTAGCAGTTTAAGTTTCGACCCAAGAAGAATGGTAATGGTCCAGAAAGATGCAAAATCTCAAATTAGTACCTTTAAAATGCTGTAAAGGGTATGTCGACTAGGAAGAAACGTATGAAAACAGCGTTTTTTAAAAAGGAAATGCACTTAGGAACCTCCTGCTCCCCTATCCATGCATCTAGGGGGTTCAAATTTTTTTGGGATGTCTCCCACTCAAAGTAAACTACCTCACCGAATTTGGTCAAAATCCAAGCTTTTTTTTTCACTCCATCCTAATATCGTACCTATGGAAAAAATTATCCAAACATTGCAAAAATTAAATTAAATTTTCTATAACTTTGATTCCATTCATTGTTTTCCTAGAAGGTTTAGTTTCGCTGCAAAATCGAATATCTACTATGAAAAAAAAAACGGATATAGAAACTACGAATAATGAAAAAAAAAAAAAAAAGTAGAAAAATGTTATTCTCCAGCTTAACTAAGCATTTAACAAAATAATGAATAGAAACCAATTCTTTGACACGTTATTGTGAAATGAATCTTGCACTACTTACAGCAAACGTGGTAATTGTGATCATATAGAAAGTTCAAACACTTGAGAATAAATTACCAATGTTACTAATCTTCTCGGTGCAAAATTCATTCCACAATAACTGAGTCATTTCAAGGTGAAAGGTCCCACATTGACATTTCTAGTTTTTGGGATATTCGGATTTTTAGTCTGACAGGATCAAAGTGGATTGACAAGTTGCGCAACTCGCGGGAAGTCAGTGAACTAAAGCGTTCAAGTTTACTACCCAATGTTACTGCATACAGTTCTTCGCTTCAAATATTTGTTGAAATCTTTTATTTCACCTCAGATATAACAGTACCTACCATATTGAGCAGGAAAATACCTTTCGAATAAGATGTCAGTGAGCTTTGTAGAAAATGAAAAATATCAAAAATTTTCAAAATGAGCTTTTTTGCACTTTTAACCTTTTTGAGACTATAAATCGGCGAAAAATCATCATATCGTGCTCGTTAAGGTCTCATTAGAAAGGGAATTTTATCTTCTACCACGTGGTGGTTTCAACTCCATTTTTACAAAGTGGGACCTTTCACCTTGAAATGACACTGGTTAACAGGCATTTCCTAGATTGGACTACTGCTCTCTTCACAACCAACGACCCCTTCAATTTATGGTACAATATCTTTTTTTCATTTTTTAAATTTTAAATTAAATTTTTTTTATCAAACTTGTGACATGGATATGTTCTTGCCTTTTCAAGTTTTCAAAAGTCATGGGAGGTACTGAAAAAGTATCAGAAAATCAAAAGTGCAGTTTAAAAAATTCATGCTTTCAAAAGTTTGACTTAATGCCACGAATACATTTTGAAAAATAAAATCAGAAAATCGAAGCCACAAATTTTCCGACTTGAATTCATCAAATTTGCCAACAAAAATTCCGCCACCACCTTCTTAAAATAATTAAGTTTTTGTATAATGTCCTTTATTTAAAAATGAAATTAAAGTGTCGAGGAGACACCAAACAGAAGCGAAGCTTTATTTGCGTGATCGTTTTATAGGTAGATACCCAAAGTTTGATGTGAAATGATAAACTAAAATAAAAATTTAAAAAAATGTATTAATCGAAAAACTAATTTACCTTGAGAATAAGTACCTAACATAAATTTTTTCTTAGTTGAAATTTAAAAAATTCCAATACAAATTTTTCCAGAATTACAGTTTTTTTTCTGGGCAATATGAAAATTATAGGAAAATTGTCATTGTTGGAAATTTGATAACGTTGAACAATTCGAAAATTTCAAATTTTTACAGTTTTGGAAAATACGACAATTTTAAAAAAATTAAAAAATCGTGAAAATTCTTTAGCATTGAAAAATTGTCAAATCCTCCAAAACCATCAAAATTTTCAAAATTGTCAAATTTTTTGAAATGGTAAAATTTTTTAGACTATCAAATTTCTCAGATTTGACAAATTTTCTAAAACTGTCAAATGCGTCAACACTAATAATTTTTCTGAAATTTTGAAATTGTTTAAAATTAACGAATTTTCAACAATCTCATTTCTTAAAAAAACTTTTCATATTTCCAGAAAGTTTTAAAAAATTTTCAAAATCGTTCAATTTTTCATAGTTGTTAATTTTCCAAAACTGCCAAATCTTCAAAGATTGCTCAATTGTTCAAAATTAAAAAAGAAAAAAAGACTGTCATTTTGTAAAAATTTACGGTCATAAAAATTCTTCAAAATTGTGGAATTTTTTAAAACTTTTGAAAGTTTTAATTGAGTAAAAATTATTTTATGTAGGTATTTAGGATAATTAAATTAATTTTTTTCTATGTCAACTGCCCATCCTAGCACCCGTGTCACAAAGCTTAGCTTCAAGAAAAAATTCTTAAAAATTTGTGGACTTCGTCGAAATTTTCTAAACTTGAACTTTAGAATAAACTCGAGAACGTTCATAATTTTTATAAATCAGGAAAATGTAACTTGAAATTTTTTCATGATTATTTCAGTGTAACAAAATAAATATCGAAAATTCAAAAATATACAGCTAACTAAGACAAAAACTAAAAATTACATCAACGAAACTCGATACAAATAGGCACGTATCATCTACCCCTAATGAGGACGATACCTCTCGCAGACAGCTCTAGGGCGATCAATCCCCATCCCCCAGTCACATCCCAATACCGAATTTTTATTTCGAACAAAAAAAAAAGGAACATCTACAGAATGATGGATTTGGTTTCTAAAATATATAAAAAAAAAAAAACCAAAACATATAAACGAAACACCTTTTCAGCCGGAGGCGTTTCGGTTAAATTAATTGTAAAGGTACGACCAATAACGACGACCTTGGTCAACGTTTATCTCATAAAATGGTCTACATTTAACTTTCTTTTTTTCGATAACGAGTGTACCTCATTTCTCCGTATTTTTTTAGTCGCTTTTGGTGTTGGTAAACAGATTCCAGCGTCACGGAGTATTTTAATTTTGTAAGTATATTTTAAAATATATGGTTTTACTTTCTATGAAATGTACGCGGAGGATGGGAGACGATGACGAGGTGGTTGTTGAGGATGTTTTAGGTATGCAGATAGGTATACGTATACGATCACTACTTCCACCAACTCGTCACAGGTCGTTGATTCGGTTACGTAAGTACTTTTACCTAATTTTTTTCTCCATCTTCACCTTCAAATTTGTTGAAAAATACGAATAATGATATCTTACCGAGTTCAACGTTGGAAAAATATTCTCAAATAAACGAGCCAATCGATGGTAACATGAATTTTCACTAATACTAAAATCGACGACATTTTTCAATAGCCGAATATAAATATTTAGGCGCGATAAGTTCGACGAACTTGTTTATACGAGTGAGAAAAAAAATAAAAAAAATAAATCGAGCCTAGTAGGTTGTGGATTTTGAAATTATGCCATCGAATTAGTCTTAATAATTAAGGTTTAAAATATCGTGTAAGTTCAACGGTGCGATTATTTGTGCATATACGTACCTTGAAAGGCGCACGACAGCGGAGAATTTCCCAGAAATAGACGATATTATACGTATGCTCGTGTTAGGTGATCTTATTTTAAACTTAATTCAATTCTCACCTTTTAAACTACGATTACCTACGTCGGTAGGTATCTGTATTTATGGTAAGTACATAGTATTCATATGTATATTATTTTACGTATTTCGGTGACTCGACGAACGGATATGGGTGACAATTCAATAAGACGAACGTATGAAAATGGCGATTTTACAAAATCCAAATCGTCTATCTCGCGAGCTATTTTATGCTATTTTTTTACTCTCATCCTTTCATAACAACGTACGGAGCACAATGTGTAGGTAATTTATGCGAGCACGTTTTTATGTGCAATATGCGACGTAGCTACAGATACGTACTTAGGTAGACGTAATAATATGACGTCAGTATGTTGTTGTGACATTAAAAATTAATTTTTTTGAATGAATTTAGCCATGTTTTTCAAATTTGCCAATGTGTCTACGTGAAGGTTTCCTTTTGAAGAGATGGCAACGCAAAGCTGACTTCACATTGGTGAACGTAAGAGAAATTGGGGGGAAATGTACGAGAAATTGTGAAAATTTTGGGACAAAAATGGTAATCCAAATTAATTTGGGAAATATCTGAAACAAAAAAATAAATAAATGATAATGTGAAAAATTTGATAAATTTTCAAGGGCTGAGTTGAAATAAAATCGTAAATTTTCAAAATAAAAAGAATGAAATTCTGTAAAAAAAAATAATTTAGTAAAATATGCGAAAATTTTTATTTGTATTTAAACGAGAACAAAGTTGAATTTTTTTTCTGGAACCAATTGAAACCGATTCACGAATTGGTGGTGGTGATTCTGGGTTTGATTAGAAATTGAATGAAAAGGCTCTTATTGGTGCAGGTTTTTATGTAGAAATACATTTCCTTTTGGTGGTGGTTATGCTGATTTTCAAAGCGGTTCCATTCTTTTGGCTCTCCCAAAATTTTTTCCTCTCTCAATCGGTTCTTTTTGGTGTTTTTTGGCAATGTGTCAAAAATTTTTGAATCTGTTCCAATTGGTTGTGGTTCCCAATTGAAAGCAATGAAAACCCTCAAAAAAGTGGTTCTGGAGGTTCCAAACACTGGTTGGAGGGACGTGTTTCCAACTGCCAACATCCAGTGGCGTATAGACAGTTTCAACTTCGCCGGACATTTTTAGGAACGTTATGCACCCACCACCACCCCTCACCGATGAGAGCAAAAAAAAAACCTTAAAAACACAATATGGGTATCAAAATACTGAATTTTTTTGCCGGAATTGAATTGGCGCGTTGAATTTTAACAACGACTACGAAAAAATAAAAGTGTGAGAATTAAAAAGAATTTCTGAAAATTTTCAAACATGTTTTTAAAATTAATTTTTCCAAAAAAAAACTAAACTCGACTTTTGTTGATAACTTTTTGAAAAAATTCTAATTTTCGCAGAATTTTTCAAATTTCTGGCAAAAAATTTCGAAATTACACAAACATGAAATTGTAGAATTTGATTTTTTGTAAATTTCTTGAAATTGATTTTTCAAAAAAGT
>FIZT01054390.1:0-15995 GCA_900065295.1 Paracoccus marginatus
TTTGCCACATTTTAGTATACCACTCCACAATACATCTCATCCAATAGCGATGCGGTAGCGAAAAAATTGCCTCAAGGGGGAGAGTACGAAACTTGTTTTTCGTTTTTTGAAAAAAAAGAATTTTGGACTTAGGTCACTTTGGAATCCAACTCTTCAATTGGTGATGAACGTATGGGAAATTGAAATTTATTTCAATGATTTTTCTAGACTCCTGCTTACATTTGGTCCGAAGAATACCAAATCGAATTACTTTCGGAGCATTTCAAAGCATTTGATAATTTAAGAAAGAAAAATTTCTTCATCGGAGAAATGATTTGGAATTTCGCCGACTTCAATACAGCTCAAAGTAATTAAAGTGAATTTTTAAAACATCTGGTCGAAATACGTTTGTAATAATTTTTCTAACCATTTTCAGCAACAACGCGAGTCGGTGGTAACAAAAAAGGAATATTTACACGCGAAAGACAACCTAAATCATCAGCCTTCCATGTACGTAGAAGATACTGGCAATTGGCCAAAGAACTGGATCACGTATCTGCGCCGCCTGATATCCACCCTTACGAGGCATCCATTCCTACACCGAACAACGTTAAAACGGAACTTTAGGTGTAAGAATTGAGAAAATTATCGTAAAAAAAAGTTCCTTTTCGATATAAGATTTTTTATAAATCGTTCAACATTATTTATTACCTATGAGTTGTGTCTTCGTTTAAATTTGTGTTTTATTTCGATGAAAAGTATATATCCAAGATTATTTTTATAATTCAACAAGACTGATGTTAATTTAACGAGGAATTCGTTGCATACCGTATTTTTTCTATTTGTAAGTTTGCAAAAGGAAAGTGTCGAATATTGATGTATGGATTTTTGTTTATGTTGTTACGAAGCCAATGTAGTGGTGCAATAATACGCTAGTCGCGTTAAATTATTATAAATGTTCTACAGTATATCTTTTTTATTATATTGTTAGTTATTCTTATTATTTTGTTGTATCCAACGTGTTAACGAATTGTGAAAACGTCAGGCAATTTTGCACCTGTGTGGAATTAAGAAAAGATGATAATTTTGTTTAGTTTTACGTGTTATTGTGATGAAATCGTGAAATAAAATTATTTACACCATGAACACGTTTGATAAAATATATTCAGTCTAAAATCATCGTTGTCTCATTTCAGCGACACGATTTAACAAAATCGAAAGTACAATATTTTTACTTCCTCGTCATAACGGTATCACATTTCGACACCCAAGAGCACGGAGGGGACGTACAAACTTCAAGGTAGATTATTCAGAAATATTTTAAAACCTTATTCAAGACATTTCCTCCTCAGATTCAACAACTTTTAAGCATTCTTCAACAAATTCTACGAAAATGGGTTCTGCCATGGCTTCTTTCAAATCAGTTGCAGGGTTATCAGATTTATCAATTAAATCTAAAATTTTACGTACATGCGGATTCCGTAAGGTAGCTAGAACACCTTTGCTTTGTTCTACAAAGAAATATTTTATCGATGTGATTAGTAAAATATATTAAAGGATATGGCAGGCGATGAGCGAAGAGTTACCTAATAGTTTCAGTTTTTCTGGAGGTACAGTATCCTCAGTTTTATACATGTAGTTTTCTAATGTACTTTCTGCCAGAGGCGATGCATCTTTGTATGGTTCACATTTATGAGCAGAATGCTTTTTCCAACAATTCAAAGAGCAGCTGAAATCAGAAAAGTATGTTCAAGTTCAAATACTAGGTTCCAGCTAGGTTCGTTCAGCACCAAAATTTGATAAGTTATTTAGAGCACTTACTAGTGAATGCGGCATTTCGGACATTTATATTTAGACAAGGCATCTTTGCAGATAGCACAGTTCATTATTAAATTATTTTACAATTGTAACTGTAAGGTAACTTATGATGCGAACAAAAATGAATGAAATCGAATGAATATGAAATTCAGACATTCAGATCAGTGATAACGTGATAACACAATTTTAAGCATAGACTGCAAAATCAAAATCGAGAAAGGTTACTCAATACTGCCTAAAATATTCAAAAAGTTTAAAAATAAGTTCTGTGAGATAAAAATTTCTATCCAGAAAAATATGAACATCGTTAAGTTAATTCCGCTGCACGTTTTTATCAGAATGAATCGGTATCATAAATTTTTTGCAGTCTCGTGAAATATTTCGGCTTTGGTTTTGCTTTGAGTGAATTAAGTCATTCGGTTTGCTAGTTTTGAAATCAGAATTTAAAATTACAAGCTTACACAAATGATTAAAATGAGTGGTGTTATAAGGTCTTCGCTCAAGCTCTACCCGAGCTGTGGTTTCATGAACACATTCAGACAAACCATCAAGCCGGAGAATGCCAAACAGCGGTTATACAGTACTTTATGGAATTCTAGTTCAAAATGTATGGAGAGTAGTGCTCTGAAGTCTACCGCCGTATGGAACAAATGCTGCGCTTTGCCGAAACACTATGCCACTAGAAGTAAGCGTTACATTATTCGTGTAACTTTATCGTAATTTGATTTCAAACTTCTGAACTTACTACGTAATTTGTGTAGGTGAAACCGAGTTATCCGATTTCTTGGAACAGGAAATTGGTCAAGAACAAAAACTTCAAAAACATAAAACCATTCCTTCCAAAATAGACGATTTCGAAGTGAAATTGGACGGCTCGGAAGTCACGTTGGAGAAATCTAGTTCCGGCGAAACGTAATTGCATCATCTTTTCTTGGTTAGCGTGGGTATAAATTATTTAATTCTCTATTGTTTTTTTTACAGCATCACAGTCAGTTTTAATATAAATCACTCGTTGGATGCGGAAGATGCGGGATACGACGATGCCGCCGAGACGGAGGACAACGATTTCAGCGCGATAGTATCTAAACCTCAATTTAGCGTTGAAATCAAAAAAGGAGATACTACCCTTTCATTTACGTGTTCCTACGATGAAACAGAAGAGTTGAATCAAGAAGAAGATGGAATGGCCGGTAAGATTTCATTTTTCTTGTGACATGAAGTCGATGTGTTTCATATTATACTCAAAAAGAATAATTTCTTCAGGTGATGTTTTTCGTATTGACGACGTTTCTTTGTACAAAGGAGAATGGAAAGAGACTAATTACGAAGTTAACGGCAGTCTTCTCGATGGCGTAAGTTTTGGTTGTGGGCGATGTGCATGGTAGTAGTTTTATCATCTATTCATCCCTGTGTTGTTTTTTTCTCAGCAATTGTACGATTTATTGATGAATTTCTTGGAAGAGAAGGGTATTTCGAATGAATTTGCGATTAGATTGTCAGAACTCAGCACAGCTTATGAGCACAGCAACTACATTAGTTTACTAAGAGAATTGAAGAATTTCACGACGAAATAGATTAGAATTAAAATTTCGCTAGCAACTACGTACCTATGTTTTTGTATTCTTTATGCTAATAAAAGTGTTTAATTACAATCTGTCTCTCATTTAGTACAAAAAAAATTGCAAACATTCGTAAATTAATTTTTTTACTTGTTCAAAATAACTACAACATAACATTTTAACAACATAATGGAAATGTACATCAATAAAAGATCATTTTCATTTAGCATTACTATTGGCCTGGGATTTCATATTCTTCTCCACTTCAAAATTATCGTTGTCAATTTCTTTTATACTAATGTTATGTTCTTTCATATTTTTCTAAAAAACAAACGAACGTATTAAGTAATAAAATGCTAATATGCTGAAGGAATATACAAGAGGAAAATTTATCCAAGGTATCATAGCAACGTAATCGTGTACCTGAACACATTCTGTGTATGATTTCAAAAGTTCTCTGCACATACTATCATTATAATCCCCCTTCAAGAATTTCTCAGGAAACCAAACATTAAAACAAGCCTCATATTGCTCTTTAAGCTGTCGACATGATTCCATTGGATAGTTTTCACTGCGCATAAAATAACATAAAAGTATACCTTTAAACATTGTTGATACAGTTTATATAGAGGAGCACACATTTCCTCGTTCGTATCTCCTTTTAAAAATTTATCTGTAAACCAGACTGTATAACAAGCGTCGTATTTTTGCTTTAATTCGTTACACTCTTTGTGAATGCTATTCATGTTTTTAACTCGATCTGAAAAATTGCATAACCATATTATTCTCACCTCATTTTTCAGTCTTAGCACAGGTCAATGGTAGTGTAAAAATTATACAGAATACATTTGTTAATTGATAGTTGCTAATTAATAAGGGAAACTGATAAATCAGCGACGATTTTCGGTGACAGAATGATGATGACACATACCGAACCAAGGCATAGTAATAACCTACAAACTTTTTTGGTTTAGATAAACACTGAAATACATCAGCGATGACGTGAAATTATAGAAAATGTTTGATAATCACTAAGAAAGTAATCGCTTAATGAGAATAATTACTTTAAACATGGATTTTAGTGAGAAATTTTAGGAAAATTTTCAAAGTTCGCCGAGTTCGAGTTTGCTGATAAGATTGATAAGATTTGATAAGATGAAGAGATGAGCGATCCTTGTGGGCAAAATTGTAATCGGAGGCTACCTACCTAATCTTATCAATCCAAAGCATATTATTTCAAAAACAATAATGTGTTTTTTGGTCAACTTTTTCTAATTCTTATTTTGTAAAATGATACATACAGTTTTTGATGGATTTATAATTTGAAACTGATTGTTAGACGTTTGATCTCATTCACAGTGATATCTGCATGTCTCTAATCGCTATTTCAAGTACTTGAAATCATCCGGATAGATCCACCGCATATTTCTCTTTCAGCATGTCATTGAAGCATTCGTTGTAATTTCGACTTGATTTCGCTTAATTTTAACGATGAATTTCGATTTCACCGTACCTCCCGATGTATACAAGGCTTTACTCAACGTCGATGTCAATTCATTGAAAAGGTTCTCATCGAAACACATCAGATCCATACTGCCATGTCTCGTTCGGATGGGTTTGATTACACCGGTCGATTCAACCGGAAAATGTCTAGAGAATCGTAGAGAAATATTGACCATATTGTCGAGCATCGAAGCTGTCAATTTAATCGTTAGCTTACTATCCGTAGATTTTCATGCCCTAGACCTAAAAGTAAAACAAGAACAAAATTTAAGGTTCGTATTTTGAAAATATTTTCGATAATTCTGTTCCCTAACGAGTTTTCTGTTCGTAGGAAAAAATTGGGTAACTCTCAAGGAGACAGTGTCTTGGCCGAACCTAGCGAAAATGGATTGGCTTTACAATTTGAACGAAGTGATTCAATGGAAAGGTTGCGTTTGGTATTGTGCGAGCTGTTATTCATTGGTAGCCAGGTAAAAAGATACTGTAATCTTTTACAAGAGTAATTTAGTATCAGTGATCTAAGTATTTTATTGTATTAGATATCCGAGTACCAGAAAAATGCTAACGAGTTTTACATCAAAAGCTCGGAATTATTTGACAACGCTGTATATATTCCTGAAGTATGCGACGTTATCAACGTAGCTTTAGCTGAGTTACCGGCTTTGCTCACCATTCAAGACATTACTCAGACTCTCCTCCACGTTAAGCATGGACCAGATATAATATGCTGGATTGTGGCCAATTTTCCCGATTGCTTTTACGATGGTAAATTAGCCATATCTCCGAGTAGGCAAAAAAAAAAAATCGACGATGACCCATTTATGTTTCTTTACAGTTTGTATGAGCTTAATTCAAAATTCCGATAAAATAGAAGATGAAAACGGAGGAACGAAAATTAGAATGGAAACTTTAACAGCTCTTTGTAGAATGCATCCTGAAGGAGCATATGTGATACGTTCCAAATGTGTAAGTTATTTTTGTTCTAGAGTAAGATTTAAATCTGCGGATTGATGAGTAAATTTTTCTGTTTTGATTAGGTTGAGCTGTGCAAAATGCCAGCGTTAACCATAACATTGACGTTGGATTTTCCAGAATGCTGCAATGGTGGATTGGGCGGTAATTATTCAAAAACTGGAGGCGATATTGTTCCATTTGTTTCTGGACTGTTGTTAGGAAATGATCAGTCAGTTCGTAATTGGTTCTCTATGTTCACTCGTGGCAGGCTAAAAGTAGGCGTTGCTCGATTATGATAGTTGAAATGGAATTTTATGATAACCAAGTGCTTCTGTTTAGAATGTTAAAGAGAGCAACGTAGCTTTGCAACGTCTTCGAGACGAGCTCGTTTCTCAACTAAGATCTATCGTCAGTCAGACTAAAGATAGCAATAAAATTCCCTACTTCAGCGTCGTCCATGGATCGGTTATACTCCGCTTGTATTGTGCTCTACGTGCCATTGCCGGAATTAAGTACGTTTTCATTAGCTTTTTATTCGGTTTTTTAAAATCATAATCGATCGTATCTTCATCTTTTTCAGAGTTCAAGACGAAGAAATATCATTATTGATTAAATTAATGACCATAAGTCCTCCTCCATCGCCCGAAGGTGTTAGATTCATATCGATCGCTGTCTGTATGCTGTTCGCATGCCCTTCTTTGATCAGCCAAACGGAATACGAGACTAAAGTCATTCATTGGCTGAAATGGCTTTCCAGCGGGGATTCTCCGTTCTTTGGAAAGTAAGCTAACTCACCTAGGCGGTATTTTTACTCGTTAAAATTTTCTAATATTTGTTATTTCGCGTAGACCAACCGATATAACGACCTCGTTCAGCGAAATGTTGCTCTTGTTAGCTATTCACGTGCACAGCGGCCAATTGACTGCCATTAGCGACTTGGTGTGTTCAACTTTGGGTATGAGGGTGTCCATTCGTAATACAAATTTATCTCGGATTAAAGTCATGTTTATGCAGGAGGTGTTCACCGAACAGGTACGGTTTGGGATGAAATAATTTGTCAATCATCCTCTATTTATACTGAAGCTCGTGTAATTTCCATCGTAGGTGGTGACTTCCAGAGCCATTAGTATTCTAGTGACGCCTAATTTAAATGCGAATATACACGGATTTTTACCGATTCATTGTATTCATCAATTGATGAAAAGCAGAGCTTTTTCCAAACATAAGGTCAACGTTAAAGGCTGGATTTATAAGTAAGCCGAAGGAAGAAAATCTCGTCAAATTACTTTTTCTGCTTATTGAAGTCTACGTGTTCTTGTTCTAGGCAAATTTGCGCAAGTACTGTGCCTTTACATCCTTTGCTACCTTCTTTGATCGACGTATACGTCAATTCGATGCTGAACATAAGTAATAAATTACCTTACGAGTCCGTAGTCAATGAAAGAATCACTGAGGAAGAGATTATGGCCGTGTTTAAAGACTCTCTATCACACGCTGTACTAAATTTATTCATTTCACCTCACTTTTTTGTCAGCATGTATCTCAACGATATCGTATTATTTCAGGATGGTCGCGAGATAAAAACCAAATCATTTATGCCTCAGTTACTGTTATTGTATTATATTTTATTGTACGAAGACGTTCGATTATCGAATACGCAAAATTACATCAACGCTAACAGAGTTGTAAAGAGTTACTCGGCAGAATTTTTATCAGAATTTCCAATCAAATATTTACTGCAACAGGCTCAAAAAGATCAGCAATGTTATTCAGGTTCGGCCATCTTCCCATTGCTCGGTGTATTGTACTCGATACTTTAATTTCAATTGTGATTTGTCGATTTTTCAGGTCTTTTTTCATCGTTATTACGTCTATTGGCGACTCATTTCCCTCATTTGTCGTTAGTCGAAGATTGGCTCGAAGATGAGGATTTATTATTGACTTATGTTTCTACTAAAGTGATCTCTGAAGAGTCTTTAGCCGAAGGTAAGCTTCTTTCTTAAGAATTTATTCGGTTTACATCGTACCTAACGTTTGATTCGTGTTGTAGCTTTACAAAACATGTCGACGTGCCCGTCGAGAGCGTCTGGCTTATTGGCAGCTTTATTGACGATGCCTCTGAAAGAGATGTGGCCTTACGTGAACACGTTTATGAAGTATTTGAGGTCGACCTTGGATAAAGAAGTACCTTTATATGTTCAAGGTATGTTTTTTTTCGAACTAGAGATGTTAGAAATTATTTCATATAATTCTAAATTTTGGATGAATTATTTTCTCGTAGAATTGTACAAAAAAGTATGGCTAAGGTTTAACAGTGTGTTACCGAGGAGTTTATGGGTGATGACGATTAAAGCATTGCTTCACGAAGAAGCTACATTACCCTCTGTGCCACCGAAACAAGAAAAAATCATCATCGACCCTCTACAGATACTCCGATGTGACGATCGAGTATTCAGGTAAATGGAAAAGAAGCCAAGTTCGAGTTCACCTTCGCATGAACTGGTTTCATGTATAATCAACATATGTTTTCTTTCAGATGTCCAGCTGTGTTGAGCATAGTCATAAGAGTACTGCAATCGTCACTGGCAGCTTCTCGAAGTCAACTCAGTCGTCACCTGATGGACGGGCCTTTGACAATGGTACCATCCAGCCAAATACTTTCCATCGGTGGATTAACCAGTGACGCCGAAAGAGAAGAATTGAAAAACGCCTTGATCGCAGCTCAAGAAAGCGCAGCTCTCCAAATATTACTAGAATCGTGTTTGGAAACTGACGAAGACGTTGTAAGTAGCAGTGCATCGAAGTGTGGGTATTTTTCTTCGAAGATTTATCCTCGTTTTGTTCACATTTTTAGAAATCCAAAGCTCAGAGGTGGGCCCTACGCGAGGTTCAAAGTATAATATGCTCGTTCTTGCATCAGACTTTTATAGCCGACCCTCCGCTGTGTAAATTAGTTCACTTCCAAGGGTATCCGCGGGAATTGCTCCCGGTAACTGTGACTGGTATTCCATCCATGCACATTTGTGTCGATTTCATAGCCGAATTGATTAGCCAACCCTCGTTAGAGAAACAAGAATTTGCCGTTGATTTAATATCGCAGTTAGCTTTGCAGTATGCGCTACCTCATTCGATGATGGTGTCCAGATTAGCTCTTAATACATTATCTGCGTTGATAACTGGTAATTAATGTCAAGATGTTCGAAAGATATGTATTGAAGAGATATTGATTTGAATTTAATTTGTTTTTTGCAGCTCTTCCGGCGTTCTGTAGAACAGAACTGTTTCTCAATACGTTGCCGGCATTTGCTCGCATATGCGAAGCTTTTCCACCGTTGATTGAAGATACCATTATGTTACTTATTCAAGTGGGGAAAATATCGATTTCAGAGACTGCATTGAAAGGAGGATCAGTGGGTTTAAATATGATAGAATCGTTAGACGATGGATATTTATCGGATGGATCTAATTCAAGTTGCATAGTGAAGTCGAATAACGGCTTGTATAAAAAAGTCGAAGAGGTATTTGCTCTTATTATATCAAGAGCAGTCCTCAAACATAAAATTTATTGATGTAATTTGGTGTTTCATATTTGTACATGATGTGTAGAAAAAAGTAATCATTTGATATTATTCATCAAAGTTTTTTTAAACGTGAATTTAATTTATACGCATTGTAGACTTTGTGATAGTAAAGTTTTTAATCATTTTTCAACAATCGTTTTGAACAAAGTAAGACTCTAACTTGATACGAGATCAGCGTATATTTGTACAATAATAAACAACGTCAATATTTTCATTTATAAAAAATTAAAACAAGCTCGCATAGCCTGCGCCTGCGATGGAAAAAGTTCCCCAAAATAATTTTTAATGAATTTACCTCTACGAATACCGTTCAACTCGATCAGTTGAACTATATCTATCCTTCATCCTGGCAAAATTCAATTTTCATTCAACACAAGTTACGGAGGATTTCCGTTGTTTGATTCCTTTCCATTTTCATCTTTTTGGTCGTCAAGTTTATCATTTCCCTGACTAGTTTTGGACTGATCAAGTTCTGGATTATCTTTAGAATTATCACCCTCATCATCATTACTCTCAGAATCAGAAGTTTCACTTTCTGAAGGTTCTTTATTTCGACCGGGTTTCTGCAGTTTTTGTTTTTTCAGTTTTTCTTTCTTTCTGGCTTTCTTTTTCAGTCTTTTTTGCCTCTTTTTGGCAGTCTTTTCTTCAGCTTTTCTCTGATTTTCTTTTAGTTTCTCTTGATACTCGTAGTCTAACCTTTCCTGCGTGAAAAATCAACTTAAATTGAGTAAAATGAACTCACACCAGCACTACAACGATAGTTTGTACTCGGATACCTTTTCACTCATTTCCGATATTGCCTTCTGTCTAGCGTACTCTTTCCGGCGAAGATGTCTATAAACGTGAAATTCACCGCTGCCAGCTCCAGCACTGGAACCCATAACATTGCGAACGAAATCTGGGACAAATCCTTGTTTCTTGTCTTTAGGTCGGTCAGGTATCACGACAGGTTTTTCCTAATCAATCAGAGGATTCAATGAAACTTATTTTAAGATGATAAGCGATGAAGTAATTACTTACTGGGTTTCTCATCAATTTCTCAAGTTTCATCCGTTGAAGATCGTAAGCATTCTTCAGTAATCGGCGAGGGGCTTCGTCTGAATCTGAGTCTGAGTCAGACATTATAGACGCATAAGATTCAACCGTACAACAAAACTTAATTGATACTTTTAAAGGATTTTTATTTCATTTCATCAGAAAGACGTTTATGTTGTTTTAGAAAAAACAACATAAAAAAATTTGAAAATTGGTTGTTGCATTTGGCTTTGAAAATAAGCATCGGTGGTGGTGCTAAGAGAAAACGATTGAAGTCATCCAGTTTATGCGGAAAAATTCAAGTACTTTATTTGATAAGACCCAGACCGGGCTGATAAAAAAATCTGACGAAATTCAATTCCAAAAACATGTTGAAAATGTTGAACAACCGCTGAGAATATTAAAGGTGAATTAGGTGAATTCAAAATGAATGAAAATGAGAGAGTAAACATGGCCGATGATCAAACGCCTCCAATTGAAAAGTTTTCGCCAGAACAAACCAAGGAATGGGGATACGATTTATTTCCGGCTCGAAAGGGCAGTGATCATAAATTCAGTGCTGGAAATTGGATATTCAATTACGATCCTGAAAGCGTAGGTCATAGACGTAGATGCGAGCAAAATGTATATAAAGTGTTCGTCAGAAGTACGTTTTATGATTTAATTACGTCCTTACCTTCAACTGTTGAGCTTATCGAGTGATTATCATCTTTCAGGTCCTTTATTGAAAATCCTAGTGAGCGCGTTAGAAAGAAATGGATGGTGAGGATATTACTCGTTTAAATGTAAGTGTACGTGTAAATGGTAATGTTCTCAACTGACTTGGCTTTGCACTGTGTTACAGCCCCTTCGATTTCAGCAGGCATATATCTTGCGAACACTGCGAGCCCACAGTAACTGGTGGATATGATCCTATTCAAAATCAAGTAAAATTCCATCTGCGTACGATTCGACTAACGAATTCGAATAAATATAACCTTGTTGTATCTTGCAGATCGTCGTTTGTCAAAATATGTGTACTACAAAAGGCATAGTGCATTCGGTAGTATATCACGAACTCATCCACATGTACGATCATTGTGTCGGTGAAATAGATTTTCAAAACATCGAGCATTTAGCCTGTACCGAAATTCGAGCTGCAAATTTGACATATTGTAATTGGTTCAGCGCTTTTTACAGCGGATGTATCGTCAGATCATCTCTGAAAAGAGCTCAAAGAGTGAATATTTGTTTAAAAAATTTATTCATTTATTTTTATTACATCAACATTAATTACTTATAATTTGTAGGAATGTGTGAAAAAGAGAGCAATAGACTCGGTATTATCTGTCCGAAAAGTTAGCCTTGAAGAAGCCGAAGCTGCGGTGAACAAAGTTTTTAGGAAGTGTTACAATGATACCGAACCTATAGGTAGAAGAATTCGACCCAGAGGTAATAGTCCAGATTTAGCATATGCGGAAGCATTTTTAGTAGGTTATGATTGATATCGATGGTATCGTGTATTAGTGTCTAAAGAAATAAAATCGTTGATTTTTCTATTCAATTTATTAGTCGATAAAATACAAAAAAAAAAATCTTAAAATAGTAAATGCATTTCGATAACTTAAAGTTCATTAGTAAAAAAAAGATACGTATTTCGTATTATTAATGAATTTAGTACCCTTGAGATATGTTCATGAAACGAAAGTACAATGTTTTTGAAAGACAATTCAAAAATCATGAGCTAACAATTCTTTGACATAGATATATCTTTGAATATTTATTTATAAATTTTCAAAATGAAGGAAATGGAAGACAGATGTTCACAACTAACTCAACGTTAGTCATGCAAAATTCATATTCCAACGAAAGCACTTTACAATATCAACGTTTTACAACTTTATTCTTTGAGCTTCTGATAGGTACGAAAACCAGTATATCACACAAAATATAAAAAAACATAAAGGAAACAACGTCAATGATATACGATCTAGAATTCCTCTCTGAGAACCGCAGTATAAAATGGCATGATGAGTCAGTAACCTGAATTGTAGTTTGGCTTTTCTGCGATCTTTTTCCTGTGAAAAATTCATAAGTTTCAAGTACAGTCATTGGAGGGGAAGACATCAGGCAGCGGATTATAAATCTTTTCGAAATTTTGGTTGCCAATTGCAAAGTTATAATTTTTCAAATCTATTTACTTTGCTCAGCATTGCGTTCTGATTGGTGGAATCAACGCTTTAGTAGGTACTCTTGAAGAGATAGAAAAAATTATCCCAAAAAAAGGTGAGGGTGGTGCTAATTTTAGCTACTTAGTTTGATGTCTTCTCCGTTTAAAAAAAATACACAAGTCAAGTTCATTTTGGTAAATTCATACAAAATTTGCTCACATTAGATAAAGTAGTTGTCACGTTGATAGGATTAGGAACCTCTTTATTTTGTATGATACTATTCTCAATGGGCGCAACTCTCTGATTTCCGAATAAACTCAAATTATTATGAGTACTCGATTTTGAATCGAATTCTTGTTTAGGATGTCTCCAATGCTTATCGTAACGCATACCGAATAACACAATGAAATATTCCATTAATGCCAGAAATACGAACAACGTACACGAAATAATCCACACTTCTATGCATTTCAATTCCAACGCATTTGGTGAATTGTTTCTAAGATAAAGAAGTTCATTTAAATACACCATTCGCTCGAAAGGGTTACTTCAGGTAAAGTTCAATTTAATAGCTACCTCACTGTATCAAACATGGTAACCAATGAAAGAAGGGTAGTGACCAGAAGAACCATTCGACCAGGTACTACTTCCGGCATAACTACGAAACTACCCCAAGACATTATTACAAATAATGTACTAGGTAGATAACTTTCTAAAAGATGGCTTCGTATTTCACGACTTAACGTAATAGTTAAGCGAGCAGCCGAATGATTACCTGTAAGAAAAGAATTCCTCATTATAATTAGTCGCTAATTAAATTAACAATGGGGAACGCGTGTTTAATTTTGATTTTAGAGGCCATTCGGGCATTATTCGCGAGCGTGATTGATAAGTTCAAAAAATGGAAATTTTCGTTAATTATCGACTTCTCGGCCGAACGTACCTAATACTCAATTAGACCTAACAAATTGACAGTTAAGATCACGCTTTCTAGGGCTCTATAATATTGGGTATGCTGGACCGCCATCTTTGGGCTTAGAACGCCCGATGAGTTCGGAAAAAATTAGTCGTAGCCTGGTGAGGTTGAATCCGAACTCATCGGGCGTTCTAAACCCAAAGATGGCAGCCCATCATACCCAATATTATAGAGCCATGATAGAGATCTAACGCTTTCAAAAAAATAAATTCAAACGTAGTAGGTAATAGGTATGTATATCTAATCAATTGAGATCCGAGTGTCGAATGTCGTTTTAAAATAGAACAAGTCGAGTCATCAGTTTTGCAAATTTTATCCGAGATTTTCATTTTCTTCGTTTCCAAAAATGTTTAGGTAGGTAGGTAGAATAGGATCTGTTTCTGAAGAATAATAATGATACAATAATAGAAAAGTTCGATTGAAAAATGTTAAGTCGAATTGTACAGAGCAAGTTTTTCTTCCCATCGAATTTTATTGTTGAACTGTGTGTACAGTACCTATACAAGTTGATTTTCGCTACAACAACAAATGTTAATAACATACGTGTGATTGATGATGTATGTTTCAAGACATCTAAGTCATTTTCATCGTTAGGCTTTTGTAGTACATAATATGTCTAGGTACTCATACTTGAAGTACTAATGTATTTTCAACTTTTAGTTTTACACCCTTTTTCTATACTGTAGAGACGAATTTTGTTGAAATTTTTGACTGTTTTTATGGGACCAAATATAGTGTGTGTGGCGTCAAATTGATCCATAAGTAGGTAGTTCTATGAAAAATGACTATCCATTATGATTATTTTGATTCCTGCAAGATACGACCTTTCTCTTAAGCATTTGTAGGAGAAAATTGCGACGTACTTTCGCCGTAATATATCGTATGTGTATTTGGTTGAGCTTCAAACGACACCACATATCTTGGTAATCTGCATCCATCAGCAAAATCGCTAGGAAAGCGTAAAGGCGAGTCGTCTTTCCACCGGAATGTCATATCCGAAGCTGAATATTTATCTGTACATATAAATTCAAAATATTAGCCATTCCGTACAATGATTAATTCATGCGGAAACAACGCGCATTAACCTTTATATATATTTTATAAAACATATTATTATTATACAGCGATACGTTGGCTAAATTGTTATAATTTATTAAATACGAATGAATAAATTTTGCCGCATATAAACGAGCCAAGAAAAAGCAGAAAAATATTATTTTTACGGAGTCCAAAAATAACGTAATGCTAATACGCGAATAACTTTCGTGATTTCTGTTCACGTTTTGGTAATTTCTTCGCGAACAAACAAATCCCGCAAATCATGCGATTTATTCTAATTTTTTTATTATTTTTTTTTTATTTTGAAAAAAATTTCTAGCATGCGATGCACGTACACGATACCTGTTGGTGAATGTAGGTATCGATTTATGCAAATTTCGCACTGTGCAGCAAACTTTATTCTGAGCGATTGTTTAATGAGTACAGTTACCTAATATAATATTGTATGAAGCACTGTATATTCTAGCTCAGTTGCGGTTTTTCTAATTTGATCAAATTTTTAATTGTTTCGATGAAAGATGGATGACTACCTATGATTACGATATCGTTATTTGAAGCTTTTCATTTTCAATTATTTTTAATAAAACTTACAGCTGCTAAAGTCTACTCCGCATGTTTGAACGTCCAGAGGATATAGCCGGAAATCCATGTCGCATTTCAGGATAATAGTGGCTCTGAAAATTTTTATTGAGGATCAAGATAATTTTCTAGAGAATCGATCATAATAATTTATTTTTTTTTACGATTGTTGAGTTTGATCGAAATGATTGGCTGCACTGAGTGGGTGTTGGACCGAATTTGAATTTTTGAATAAAATTAGTTTTCATTTTCTATGTGTTTCAGTTCAATTTTGACGTAAAATTATAGCATAATTAGATATTGTTTTTAAAAATAATTATCATGAAAGATTACTGAAAATGCGAAGAAAAACCAAGGATTGAAGAACGGAACGGGAACGAGAACAATAGAACCATAAAAATTTCAAAGAAAGAATGAACATCAGGAAAAAAAATTGAGGACAGAACAGATCCAAAGAACAATTTTTTTTTTGCAAATGAAACAACGAAAGAGCGAACATTTTTCATTAATTTTGATACGTTCTTGTTCTTTTTTTGTACTTACGTCATTTTTAACGATTTTTTTTGTCGTTTTCGGCACATTATTCGTTTTAAAACACATTTTCATTTCACATTTTCACAGGGTCGGTTGCACCACGGCAGTAGGGCCCTAAAGGGTATAGCCGAATAAGGGGGTCGTTGCTGCCCCCAAAGCTTTTGGGCTCTTATGCACCTTAGGTGATGTGCCTTGACCAAAAAACGTTCCCCAAAAAATTTTGGACCCCCACCCCCCTCCATTCTCGAGTTATAGCCATTTTATTGTC
>FIZT01054392.1:0-10194 GCA_900065295.1 Paracoccus marginatus
GTTCCTACTTCAAAAATTTGGCTCTTGCGTAGTGGCCCGCCTGCTACGACTTTTTTCCTTTCTGTCTTTCTTCTGTTCGTTTTTTCGCTCTCTCTGTCTATCTCTCTCTCTGTATAGTACTTCACGTGTGTACTGTGTAGGTGACTTTTTTTCTCATTCGTTTCTTTTATACGTGTGTCTGTCTGTCTACTCGTCTCTGTTCCGTCGTCGTTTATTTTGTTTCTCGTATTCTCCTCTTTATCATTATATTTGCCATGATGTATCGGCCTGTGTGCGTATGTGTATCGTGCACAATACTCTCTTCTCGTGCTTCTCTTGTACGTGGACTTGGTGTCTGTCTATATGATACACGAAAGCTACAACAACGACAACGACAATGACGTATATAAACCAGTATACACCTATGTCCCATATCTACACGTACCCACACACGACCGTACCCCTCCCCTCCTTCCGTATTACCAACTTTTTTGACCTTTTTCCTCCACTCCTCTGCATTCCGCCGGCGTGCTTTCGATTTACTTATTCCTTCTTCTTATATGTAAGCCTCGATAAATGCTGTCGATAAACCATACGTTAAGAAGCTTTATAAAAATTCACCCTTAAACGCCTCTCTTTTCTTTTTCGACCGGCCTCACTCGCGTCCATAAAGGCGAAAAACTCGATTAGCCAAACTTCACGTTTTCTCTTTCATCTCTCTCGCGTCGACGACGACTGCAACGATAGAGAGACCAAAGAAGAAAATGGGAGGCAAAAAAAGCAAAAAAAGGCTAATCGTCGCGCGTACGTATCGCACAATGATTGTTAAATTTCGTAGAATATTAGCTCGTCGTCGTCCCTTCCCCTGCCACCTGGCACTGTTGCGAATCTCGTCGAGCACTCCACTCTACTCTGTAGTCCAAGTTAATGACTCGTTAAGCATTCGTTGATGGCTGAGATGCTGTACGCTGCGTAGAATAATTCTCACATTATCAATGACGCGAACGTGCGGCGCGGTAGGACGAAGAGGACGAATAGGATACACTATTTCCTTTTGAAGACGCGCGTCTAGAAAAAGAGAGAAGAGAAAAAAATCACGAGAGTAGATTGCGGCCCTTCAACAGAAAAATATGTTTAAAAATTGCCTAATCTAGCGCCTAATTCGCGAAATTCATTTTTCACGGCGATCGCTTATGCAAATTATTTAGCATTCGATTTGGCTACGAGCCGGCGACGGCGACGCGAACGATTCGATGACGAGCGAAGGGAGGAGGAGCAGGAAGGCGGCAATGGCGAATAATTCGAAGCTCGTATAGCAGCGTACAGCGCGCGTAAAGAACGCCGACCAGTCTAAAACGGAAGGAATTTACTGTATCGTTTATTCGACGTTACGCTACCGCATCCGCAATTTTTTTTCGCAGCCTTTTCAAAATGGTCGGCGTAGAAAATTTCGTTGCCGGAGATTCTCGTATAGTATGGTGGCTAAACTGTAGGTACGACGGCCGGTTTATTGGTACGTCGGCGCGGGTCGTGGGCTGGTGAAGATGGGGGGCGGAGGGGGAGAAATTTGGCTGGACGTGGCCTCCCATCTCTCGGGCCCCGCCGCCGACGACGTACCCGTGTATATACGTATGTGTCTCTGTCTACGGCGCTCGTATGTGCGGTATACGCGCGTATTATTCGATTTAATTGTCGACCAAAGTGACGAGGCGATAACGAGCGAGTTTATATTATTTTTAGTACTCGATGGTGTCTACGTTAAAAGTACATAAAAAGAGCGCCTCTTGATATATCTTTAATTATTATTTCCATCCTCTATGTCTAGGTACACGTACTTACGTATGTAGGTACGTCTATACGTTTACGTATATACTCGATCTGTGTGCGCAGATTTGACCACCGCAATCAGAATGGCGATTAGTTGGTGAAATCCCTCGTGTTTCTGAAAATTTAAACGTATAATAATGGTACCTATACCTACAACACTGCATGTTCGATCTATTTTTTTTTTTTGTACTTTTGTGTCTTTTCGAGTATCGAGAGTCCAATTATTCGTCCCTCGTATTTGGTCCGCGGTGGTGTACTCAGCCGGCATGGCAGTTGTTATTATTATTATTATTATTATTTGCTACGTGAGATTAAACAATTTGCTGCACGAGACGCTTATCTTATTCACACTCAGTCGCGTGATCGTTTCTCCACCACAAATTTTATCGATTCTGGTCCGCTCGCCAGTGCTCCTTCGCCGATTAGTCGTTTTAATGGGTTTGTTCCATTAAAAAAAAAGTGGGGGAGTCGAAAAGGCATAAGAACGGGCTAACTTGCCCTACCTTTTGGTATACGCGGCTAAAAACCATAAATATTCGCAAAATTTTATCATCCCAGTAATAATTTATGGAATTGAATTTTTTTCATTCTCGTGCTAAATTACATATATAAGGGTTGAAGTTGGTTGTACCAGCGTATCTGAACCAGATCACCGGTACCAGGCTGTTGCCAGTAAATAATCAATAGTCTAATCTACGTGGTAATTTTTACCCCTTCGGATAGACTTTTATCGAATTTTAAACGATTGTTTTACAATACGAACCTATTGATGGCGGTTTTTTTCTTCCCCGTGTCGAGTGAAGGTGTCCCCTTTTATTCCTGCGTGTGTGGGTGTAGGATTTTTTCCCCCCGTTTGTTTTTAGGCAATGAAAAGAGACTGGAGATGGATTCGAAAGGTTATAATTTTCTTTTTTGTTCGTTTTTGTTTTGTTAGATTTCGAGTGAAGAAGAATTCGTATTTTTGGAATGAAATTGAAGTGGTTGGAACGAATTCAGCAGTGTTCAATAGACGGACTGGGATTTGAGGGAGCGACGGGAAAATTTTCCGTAGGTGAGTGTTTCGATAAGGTATTTAGTTTTAATTTTTGAAAAATTTATACGTTTTTTGAAGTTTTTGAAAATCGCTTTTGATTTTGAAAGGAATTTTAATTTTTCCATTGCCAAAAATATTTTTTTAATTTTCGATAACGTTTGGTTTTTTGAAAATTTTGGAATTTCCATCTTTCTGAGGAAAGGCATAGCCCCCTCCGTTCCTGAAAATGAATGGGAACTAGGTAAAGCTGAAATAAATGAACAAAGAGGAGAAATAAAATATTAAAAATGCAAAATGAAATGAAAGAAATCCAAAGTAAGCTATTGAATGAATATTTTTTAATGAGTGTACCCATAAATTGTTGGAATTTGGTGAGGACAGTTTTGCAAAACTGACAATTTTGAAGAATTGGCGAATTTCAAAAAAATTGTAGATTTTCAGCAAATTGAAAAATTTTGAAAAACTGACGATTCCGAAAAATTGTCATATTTAAAATCGTTGAGAATTTCAAAAAAAAATGGCTTGATAATTTTGTAAACATGAGCAAATTTTGAAAAATCGACAAATTCTGAATAATTGATAAATTTCAAAAAATTGACAAAATTTTAGAAAATCAACAAATTTTGAAAAATCAACAAACTCTGAATAATCGACAAATTTTGAAAAATCGACAAATTCTAAACAGTTGATAAATTTTGGAAAATTGATAAAATTTTGAAAAATCGATGAATTTTGAAAAATCGACAAATTCTGAATAATCGACAAATTTTGAAAAATCGACAAATTCTGAATAATTGATAAATTTTAATAAATCGACGAATTTTGAAAAATTGACAAATTTTGAAAAAGTGACAAATTTTGAAAAATATTGACAAATTTTGATAAATTGACAAATTTTGAAAAAATTTTAAAATACCTCATTTTTAAAAATCGACAAATTTGAATAATCGACAAATTTCGAAAAATTGACCAATTTTGAGAAGTTGACCAATTTTGACAACATCAACAAATTTTTAAAAAATCATAAAATTACACAAAAATTAATAAATTTGCTAATTTGACATTTTAAGAAATTGACAATTCTGAAATTTTGACTAACAAACCTAAAAATTGGCGGTATTGTTCTGAAAATCTGACTTTGAAAAGAATTGGCCAGTTGTAGGTATTGTTGCATAAAAATTGGCAAAAAAAAAAAAATGAACACCAAAAACAACAATCAAAATAAATTTGAAAAATTGAAAAATTTCCAACCTTAAAATTTGATGATGTGATGATGCAATTTTTCTCACTTTGAAATTTTTCATAACTATGAAATCTTTTTAAAAAAAATTTTTTGCCCATAGTTTCGAACTTTGAATTTGTAATAGTTCCCATTTGAACATTGTAAAATTTTCAATTTTATGTTTTTCTCCATTTTTATTCAATTAGCTTGGCTCCCGTTTTCAACGATTCCAAATTTTTTAATTTTTTTAGTTTTTCAGTCGTCAATTTTCGAACTGGCGGTTGCAATAAAAGCAAATTTAATAAAAAAATGCACTAAAAAACATTACATTTTGAACTTTTCCCCTGAAAAACTTTAGTAAACATTTTTCTCGTCGCAAGACATCACAATCGATTTCAAGGGCTAAACCGCCATTCATATCTGACTATGATCATTCTGATTCTTGAAAAAAATTTTGTATGTAAACATGGAATTTTCAATTCTTACAAAAGTAATTTTTTGAAAAATTTTCAAGTCTTGAAAATTCATTTAGAACATTTAAAATTTTTTTGAATAATCTTAATTTTCTTCAAAAGATCTTTTCTGAAAAATTTTTCAAAAAATTCAAAGTTTTTTTCGCAAAAGATTTCTGAGAAAAAAAATCAAAATCATTGTTTGAAAAAATCCCCAAGGCAGCAAGTACACTGATATACTCCAATATTTCTTTTACTCCTATAATGTGTCGTTGTGTACCTATAATAAAAAAGACCCTATACCTGCAAGTTTGGCGAATGTTGAAAGAAAAAAGAAGACGAAAAAACTGATTTATTCATAACGTTTAAATTGAAACTGGCATCTATTGGATTCGTATACGCTGAAACCTACTTTTAACAAGTGCAAAAAATAAATAAACAATAAAAGGCAGGCAGGCAAACAGTTCGTTAACCGTAGAAAATGAAGGAGAGGGCGAAAAAAGAAGAAAAGAAAAGAAGAAAGTAACTACTATTGTGCAGCTAAAAGGTATACTTAATATAAAGAAAACGATTCGGATAGGTTTAATTAGGTTTCTTGTTTTTTAATTAAACATGACGAGATGTACTATAAGTAAATACAGGAAGGGAGAGAAAGAGAGAGAGACGAGAAAAGGCGGCATATCCGCGTATAAAAAGCGAAACATCGTATTTCGATTAACGCGATACGAAAGGTTAGGTTTTTCTATCATTGAACGAGTAGGTATCCGCCGAGTGTACCCGGCAAAGGCGAGTATAGTCGGGTGCGATGCGACGGCAAAGCGCATAATTCGCGTACTGGTCAGTAAATTCAATTTCGAAACTCGATAGCGTTATTAAAAAAGTATAGTTTCACCGTCGAACAAAGGAAACGGTACACGCGGTGTAATATGTGGGCAAAGAACGAAAGAACAGACGCGTATAACACGAGTATAGTATATACGTATAGTATTGATTTGTGCGAAAATCAAACACCCTATACCTATAACCATGCTACTTTTTTTCCTCTTCTCCCTCGTATGCCAAACTACGAGTACATACCTACATCGAACTATTATATACGTATGCAAATTGCGATAGAATTTTTTTGCTCAAATTCGCGAGGAATTTTTTTTTTTGCAGTAGGTCGATTGCGGCACGGTTTGTATGTATGTGTATCGTTTGCAGACGTGGAGTGAGAATGAGAGAGGCTCTCGCGCCATTTACGACAAAGTATTACACAACAACGTACAACCATGCAGAAGGTATCGTGCTGGCGTTGATATTTGCGTCGAGTTTTCAAGTGTGCGTAGTTTTAATGAAATGACAACGTCATCCGCCATCGCCTCGCTACGTAACGGCCGTACGTTTGGGAAAAGTTTCGGCTTCGCAGAGAGAGAGAGAATGAAAGAAAGAGTCTTATTCGTTAAAAATCAAAAACAGCGGAAACTTGACCCGAACGCGAAACTGAGATGATGGTAAAAGTGCTAAGAAAAACGACTCAAACGGCATGACATGGCACGGCAGAAGAAGAATTGTCACAACAGGAGTGAAATCGGGGTGGCCGGGTCGCAAAGGAGGGGCCGAAGCTGAAGCCGTGCTATTTCGCTGACTTGTTGGCATTGTTCCAACGTTACAATTGAACCTAGCGAAAATTTCAAACAGCACGTGATGTCTCAACGAGGTAACTCGAATTCGAATTACTTTCTAACTCGGCGTGTTTTTACTAGCAGAAGCGTCGGAATTGAAAATATTTTTAATTTAACCATCGCAACGTGGCCGAAAAAGCGCGATTATTTTTCTTCCCACGGAGGGGTAAAAAACGTCCGGTGACTTGAAAGAATTGTCTTGGGTATGGGGTGGGGGCTTATTGAATAGTACGTGGTACTTTGAATATCTATCAACCAATAGACGGGTCCTATAATGTCCATATACCTACCAGCAGACCCAAAAGAAGTAATAAGATGGATCATCTCTAATTCTTCACAATTTCACACCCTCTGAATCCGACTAGATCGCTGATATGGAAGAAAAATGAGGAAGTATTTGGAAGTTAGGCTTACCTCTCGGTAAACAATTCAAACTTTGGCAAGCCCAGTTTGGCAAGCCCTACCCCTTTTTTGTTTTGACTTTAGGCTCGCGAATCTGACACAATTTAGCTCATGCTATGTTAGACGGGCAATACACTATCCCTTGGTAATATTTTCACCCAAAACTACCGGGAATTTTGACTGTAAAAAAATTCCAACGAAGTGTAAACTTTGAATTTTGATTTTGGAAATGTTTGAAAAATTTTAATAATTTTAGAAAATTCATTTTCATCCTTCTATCCATTGTACTTTGACGAAATCTAGCCCATTTGAATGACCATTGACTACGCTACCTATTGGAAAATGTTTTCAGCCAAAACTACCAGTTACTTTGGCTGTAATAAAATTTCAACATTTGAAGAAATGCTCTACATATTTCATAATGCATTTTTTGAAAAAAAAATTTGCACCACTTTGCAATTTATTCCCCCTCTCTACAAATTCTACTATGACGAAAGCTATTCCATTTTATAGACCTTCGAGTGGGCTACCTCAGAGAATTTTTTCAGCAAAAACTAGCTGTGAAGTTTGTCTTTAATAAGATTTTTGTGAAAAAATTACAAGTATGTGAAAAAAGTACCTATCCTGAAGTATATTATTCTTCCAAGCCTCGAAATTTTTTACAGCCAAATATAATGACATGTATAGGTCTTTCAAACAATATTGGTGTCGCTGTGGTACAATCAATAGAAGTCAGTGGAAAAAATTGAAAATTTGAAAAATGATATTCATCAATTCATCATGAAATAGAAAATTTTTCCAAACATTTAACTTTTTAGCAGTCAAACTTGATGGTAGTTTTGGCTTAAAAAATTGTCAAAGGAGGTGTACTCAACGACCTTTCAAATGCTATTGGCGAGGTTATGATACAACCGTAGGAGGCCAGGAAAAAATTGCCAATTTGCGAGAAAAAAAATTGTGAAATAACATTCGAAATGAACAAAAAAATTATCTTTAGAAAAGTTTTTAAACGGTACAGAAATTTAAGTCTAATAAAAATAATGATAAAAAGAAAATAGAACACGAATATTTAGCAAATATAATTTTCGTTACCACTTTGAAAACATACTTCATATTCCAAAAAGACAAAAAGCTGTGAGATACTTCATTCATGCAATGTTGATCATGATGGCAACATCGCTTCCGAAGTCCTCAGAACGTTGACACTTACTCTTATTACACACAAAAAAATGTCCACATAAAGTGCGTGAGAAGTCTACATACACACTGAAAAAGTCCTCAGAACGTTTTTGATACATACAAACTATACACATGAAAATGTCCCCATAAAGTTAACGAAAAGTTGTACAAAAAAAGGTGAGTGTATAGAAAATCTGATAATACAGAAATGATCAGTAAAGAAAAACAAAAATTACTATCTAGGAACCATCTTTCTATCACTATTAGAAGGAGCAGTTACAAATGTCCTCACAACGCGGTGTGGAGTTGAAGTCCCCCTTTTGCCAGTAGGGATGTTTACATCAGGGTTACCACATCTCGGTAAGGACATCAGGTACTTAGTTTGTTCATCCAGATATCCTGAAAATATGGGAATAAACGTACATTCGTATGGTATGAATTGTCAGTATGTCGTAAACAATGTGTAGGTGTGTAGGTACACGTATCTCTCTCAGTTGGAATCATTGAAAATCACTGGAAAAAGTTGAAATTGCAGCACTCACAAATCAGTGAAAAAAGCACTCGAAATTCACCGAAATTTTATAGTGATTTTTCTCACTGATTTGCGTGTGCTGCAATTCTGACTTTTGTTTCCAGTGATTTTCACTGATTCCAATTGAGTCGAGAGATGCACTCAAAATCGGATTTTACTCGTACATCTCGCAAGATCCAAGATTGGAAATTTCCAACTTTTTTTGTGAAAATTTTTCAGGCAGGTTACGCTTTTTTTTCAGAGACGAAAATGTTATTGGGAAAATATAGCTGTCCCACTCACCTGTCTCATTGAGACCATGGAAGTTTTGATATCTCTTTAGACCCTTGGACAAAGCTTCGTTCGACAGCTGATCATTGATCAAAGGACTCATGTAACCAAATTTCGATAAATGACGCTGATACATAAAATAAACAAAAAATTAGAGTTTTTAAGTACATTTCACGTAGAAAGATGTTTGATCAAAAATATTTGTCTATTTTTTTGAATTTTTGGCTGCCTAATACAATGTGATGAGGAAGAATTTGCTTTTATGGCAAATTACACAGAAAATAATTTTTTCGATCTTTTGAATGCAAATTTTTACGTGAGATTGCGTCGAATAGGTAGCACATTTTTCCGAAAAAATTTCGAAAATTTTCTCTCAGTCTTGTTGTGTCTGTTTAATGCTCTGTCATTTGCGATCAATGAACTAAAATCAGCGAAAATTTCAACGAAATTTCACTGATGATTTTTCATTGATTTCTTAGTTGTTTTTTTTGTTTTGTTTGTGTGTTTTTTTTTAGCTGAAACATCAGTGAAAAATCATTAAAACTTCTCTGAGAAAATCACCAAAACTTCAATGAAATTTACTAAAATTTCTGTGATATTTTCGCTGATTTCCGTATCAGCGAATTTTTTCACCAATTGCTGATTGCCTCCTGTACTGAAATTCCAACTGTAGATCAGTGATTTTTCACTGGTTGCAAATGGGAGAGTAATTCTTCCCAATGCTCCAATATTTTGTCCAATTTTAACTCAAAAAAGGACTAACTTTTTTCAATTTTCAAAATTCAAGTCACTTTTCCCTCAAAATTTATAAAATATTGATAAAATTTAATAACAACGTACGGCGGCATCTTTTTCTTCGTCACTGAGGATTGGCGTTGCGGATATTTGAGTGGTTTTTGAAAAAAGATGCAAAACGTTGACAAATATGAACATCAATATCAAGGCGTTTCTGAAATTGAAGTTGCACGCTTTTCGGCTCCTCATTTGGGAGTACTTTCCTGTTTCACGATTCATGACGGTACTTTTAAACGTTTAGGCCAATGAAAATCGAAATACGACACGAACTTGCCCACTTCCACTATATAAAAACAGCTAAAGCAGATTGTTAAAATCCAATATTATAAATTTATTGATCACTACACTGTGACTGTTTGCTTGAACAAAAAGTAATCGCACTGACGCCGTTGTCTTTTTCATAACTGATAGTGTCAGTGATTAATCAAGTACTTATTTATATACTTTGATAAGGCGTGCTCGTGCAGGAAATTGAAAGCGAGCAGTGGGAAAACCCGCTGATTCGATGAAAATGAAACCTGCGATTTGATACGCGATTTTAAACGTCATCTCACAAGTCCCATATCTTCTTTAGGGTTTTCCCTAGTAGTCTAGGCGGTTAGCTTAGGAATACTTCACTTTTTGAACACGAGTTGAAATGCGGTTTTTATTTTAGTATGACCCATAAGGAAATTTTGGAGATGTGGACCCATAAAAAATTTCCCTTAGGGGTGGAGCGAGGGGGAGTTTTAGGAGGGGTTTCACCCCTATTTCTCCACATAATGGGGGCGGGGTGAATTTGGTGTCATTTTCATATAATTCGACCCTCCTGAACTCGAATCTGCGGTTAGTTTTCCGAT
>FIZT01054396.1:0-22476 GCA_900065295.1 Paracoccus marginatus
CCTTCAAGCATACCGCGTGTTGGTCCCATTCGAGTAACTGAAGAGGAGTGAGGAGGCTGCTGGTCATGTTTTGTTTTGACCGCGTCGAGGTATGTCGCGTTTCCCACGAGCGTCCGTGAGAAGTACCTTAGTTGCGCGCGTTTCAGAAACTGCTCCCGCGCGGGGGGTAAATATGAACCGATTGAGCTGAAAATTTTTATGGGGGGTTTTCTCACGTAGTGGCACCAATCCACGGGAGGTTCGGAAAAAAAATCAATTTTTTCCCATCAAGTATAAATAAGGGCCACCCTACAGTATGGCTACTGCCTAAGATAGTGCCCAGTCACATTCTGTTGATTTACATGTAGAGTTGTTTACATGTTTTTATTCGTACCTAACTAAGCAAGTTGTGTTTATTCAGATTACAAACGAGACATCACCACTACCGGTGATGGTTTTCATTTATGGAGGTCGTTTCATGTATGGAAGTGCTCTGCCTGACAGATACGGACCCCACTACTTCATGGACAGAGACGTTATTTTGATCACATTTCACTACAGATTAGGAATTTTCGGTATTTATTTGGATATTGCGTTGTTGTTGTTGTTGTTGTTTATTTGTTGGAGTTTGTTCGCTCTCAGATTTACGTTCGTGCACGTAATACCCGCATAAAGATGGTTAATGTGTTGAATTTTTATTTTGTGCAGGATTTTTAAGCACCGAAGATGAAGCGATTCCTGGAAATTATGGACTGAAGGATGGCGTTTGTGTGCTTCAATGGGTACAGAAATATATCGACGACTATGGCGGCGATAAAAATAGAGTCACTTTAATGGGAGGAAGTTCAGGCTCTATGAGTGCTGCATTACACCTGTTCTCACCTCTCGCAGAAGGTGATTATATCGTATCATCTAGCTCTGACCTATCAATTTACTTTGAAAACAGTACAACGACAACGATGATTTTTGCAGGTTTATTTCATCGCGTTATTTCTCAAAGTGGACTTCCTGCTGAAATAGAAAACCCCGGAAAAGCTAGATTACGTGCCTGGAAAATTGCTTCTTTCGTTGGCTGCGACGTACAAACCTCTGAAGCTCTACTGAAATGCTTGAAAAGTTTACCCGCTGAAGAACTAAACGCTCAAAATACCAAATTATTCGTATGTTTGTTGAAATACCTACCTACGTGAAAATGTTTTTATATCGAAAGACAAAATTGTTGTTACTTGTAGTGTTTTTACTACCATCGTTGTTTCAGACTTTGCCGATGCTCCTACCTACCTTACCTTGGGGTCCTGTCATTGAAAATGAAAAAGTTCCCGGTGCATTTCTAGTTGACGAACCAAAAAAATTATTGCAGCGGAAATCGAATGTACCTTGGATTTTTGGTATGAATTCAGACGAGGGTGGAATGTTAGCATTGTGTGAGTAAGCTGGATATTACTTACCTATCTAAACTTGATTTCATTTTTTATAATTTATTCTAACGTGAATTTGTGTTTGATTCGATTAATTTTTGTTATGCATTTCGAATAGTTACGCACTATTTATCTGGCGATGAAATGTCGGTGCTGGCTGAATTAGAAGCAAATTATAAAACACATTTTCCATTACTATTTCGATATGCCGATAAAATTCCAAATAACACCGCTGAATTAGATTCCATAACGGAGAAACTGAAATGTCATTACTTTGCCGAGAGAAACATTTCTCAAGATATTTACGGATTTTCAAAAGTAAAACAACTTTTTCATTGGGATTTTAATTACATGAATTTGAAACATGCGGTATGTATCAACGTTTGTTTTTTTTTTTTTTTTGTTAATAGATGTTCACTTCAATGACATATCCAACAATGATTAAAAAATGCGTGAAAGAGTACAAAGGGCCGAAATACGTTTATTATTATGCTCACAAAAATCAAGAATCATTTGTCAAAATGTATGCTGGTAGAAGCGATATAGATTTGGGTGAGTCCAAATGTTTCAATTGTTTCCAAATATTCTATTATCTTTCCATACCAGTTTCATTACATTATTGAATTTAATTTAAAACAGGTGTCATACACGGAGATGAACTAATCAGTTTGTTCAACTGGTCGTCTGTAATAACTCCAGTAACTAAAGGAGTAGACTTGGCTGTTTCCGAACAAATGATCGATTTTTGGACTAATTTTGCCGCTAATGGGTACGGAAATACAATTCATTATTTACACGATTTTTTTTTTGGATCATCCAATTAGCCTTTTAGTATAAATTTACTTTTGTTTCAGTGATCCTAATCCTCCAGAAGAGATGATATGGCGGCCTGCTGAATCGTCCGATGAATTTGATTATTTGCATATCGAAAACGGTGTCTTTAAAACAAAAAATAAGTTCCTGAAAGAAGAATTAGATTTTTTAGAAAGTGTTTTTATTGATCTCTGAAAATACGCAAAGTATTTAATATACTTAATAGGTATTTGCTGTGATATGTGAATGAATCATTTGTTATTCGAATATTAATTCACGATTATTTATTGTTATACGATAATATGTACCTACATGTATTAATTTTTTCAAATATTTTGGAAAATGTAAAATAATTAATTTTTTTCGAATCACCAGTGACAATAATTATTCCATTTTCAAATTACATTCGAGCGTTTGCTTAATGGGCTATACATATATAGGTAATTTTAGCGATTTCATTACATTGCAGTTACATACACAAAGTTCCATAGCATCGATGATAATCATTTTGAAGGTTAGCTTAACTGCATTAACACATAATGTTGGGGCTTGTTTGATTCTCTTATCATCGTTCATCTGCGAGAAGGCGAAAATAACATTCGTGTACTCACGATAGATAAATGTATGTAGTTATTTTACCTACATTCATTCGTCGCGGAGATGTACGTATTTCAAGTTGATAAGAATGCGTAGAAGTACGGTCTCGGATTCTGCGGTGTGTTGTACTTAGAACTTATCCTACCTATGCCTCGTTATTCATCATAATGTGGAATAGTATGTAATCAGTCGATTACACGTGAGAAGTTTTCGAAAATTATTAGTTATTTTTCGAAATAGTCGATGAGTAATTTCATAATGAATATTTTCGTTCGATTGAGTTTTCTCTCGATTTTTTATCTACATGTGAATTGTGTAATATTGGAGACAAAACAAGGCACACTGAAAGGTGAAGTTTTATCTAGTCGAGATGGGCGCCCATATCATGCATTTTATTCGATTCCTTACGCTGAGCCTCCGGTTGGAGAACTTCGCTTTCAGGTAGAGCTTATTTTGCAAATAAGTACATTTATTTTTCTTATATTTTCTTTTACTGATGTCGTGTCGAAGTAACGAGATAAGTGTATTGTAAGAAAACAGTACAGAGATCACATCAGAGCTCGGAAGTAGTGATTTTGTTATGAGAAAAAACTCAAGGTTGAATTCCAAACCCATTCGGAATCCCGACTAAATAGCGAGAGTTTTGGGTTAATTGGCTATCTCTTTTCCAAACCCACTGCGAAGAAATGAAAAAAAAAACAAACCTCAGCCCCATCTCGATCGCGAAAAAATGAAATTGGTTATCAATTTCTCAAACCCCGGTCCCATCTTTCCCGGTAAAAATCCTGCGATATTCTACCCTGAAAAAACGTCAGATGTTCCTATGCGTGATAAATTTCTTGATTAGTAAGTACATACTACCTACAGGTAAGTACCTCATAGATAAAATATTCCATTCAAATATCAAACAAGAAATTACAATTGAACAACTGTTGGAAATTTATAGAATGAATGAATCTACATACTTGATATACCTAGGTACTTAATTAGGCGTTTGTTAGCTTCTTTAACATGCGAATTTTGATTATCTACCTAATTCAGGGAATTTTCCGACTTGCCTAATATAATTTAGTTTTTTTCCAAAGGTCAATGTTCTGCGAAAAAGCTATACAAACTTAGTATGATATGAAATTCACTTTGATTAATTTCTTGGAAGGAATTAAGGTATTATTAATACATTTTTGATTCAATTTTACAATTTTAGAGCCCAGTTCCAGCCAAATCATGGAAAGGTGTAAGAGATGCTACTGTGTTACCTCCGCCTTGTATATCTTTGGAGGATAGCAATACGATTGTTGGCCAAGAAGACTGCCTATACCTAAACGTCTACACTCCAAAGGTTTGTGCTTGATTCATTTAAAAATATTTCACCCAAAAATAAAGGTGGCGAAGTACTTAGTTTTCATCTGAGAACAAATTAAATATCTACCAGTAGCATTTGATACCTATGTGTAGGTATATAACTTATCTAATGTTATGTAACTTCTTTACTCGTCATTCATAATTAACTGCTAGGCTAGATAAAAGTAAGTGATGGGTATAAGTACCTATGTATTCTCGCTTACTGAAAGTTATCTTCCTTTATTTATTACCTATGATGATGATGTGTTCATTTAAAAGTAATTCAACAGAGATGTATAAGTAGGTACCTAATAAGTATAGGTACAATTTTGCGTTCGCTTGATGCAATAAAGAAAGTACTGACCTAAATTGGGAAACAATTAATTTTATTTTCTAAAATAGCTAAAAAGTAAAAACGGCCCTAATGCTATTTTTTAGCGAATTGAAGTTTTGAATGGATTAAGAAAAACGTGTTAGGTAGTTCAACAGGTACATATTTTCGTATGATTGATTTTGCATTGTAGGCGATGCTAACTTTTTTTTTGTTTCTTCAATCCGACGGTCCACAATTCTTTAATTACAGATCGGCAATAGTACGCTACTACCTGTTATGGTGTTCATTTACGGTGGACGTTTCATGTACGGTAATGCTCTGCCTAGCAGATACGGTCCTCAATACTTCATGGATGAAGATGTTATTATAATTACGTTCCATTATAGATTAGGTGTTTTAGGTCAGTAACCGAAGTAAAAATCTACTCTCTGATAACGAATATTTTGCGTCTAATTAGAAATATCGTTTTGGTTTCCTTGTTAAAGGTTTCTTGAGCACTGAAGACGAAGTTATTCCCGGAAACTATGGTCTAAAAGATGCCATTGCGGTGCTTCAATGGGTGCAAGAATACATCGACGCGTACGGCGGAGATAAAAATAGAGTGACCTTACTGGGAGGCAGTTCTGGTGGCGCTAGCGCATCACTTGCTTTGATCTCGCCTTTAGCTAAAGGTAACTTTGTAATTCCTACGAATTAAAAAGTAATTTATCGGGTATATTTTAATCATGACGAGTAATTACCTAACTTCAGATAATTAGTTACCGTGATATGCCTATACTTATCGTCACAATTTTCCAACGTTTGCGAACCCTTTACTTGAGTATAAATTTTCAAATTTTATAGTATATTACTATACAGGAGGTGAAATATTATTTTCAGGCTTAGTTCACCGCATTATTTCACAAAGTGGTCACGCTCTTGATATCGAAACGTATGGAAAAGCGAGACAGAACGCTTGGAAATTTGCTTCGTTCGTTGGATGTGATGATGAAAAAATTACCACATCTGAAGCGTTATTAGAATGTCTGAAACAATTACCCGCTGAAGAATTAATCAAACATCATTCAAGACTTTATGTAAGATTATTCCATTACAAAACAATTAACAACTTTCCTCGACATACAATTTTTTTTTTTCTAGTACTTTGGTCATCTATTACCGATTCTTCCTTGGGGTCCGGTTATAGAAAATGAAAAAATACCTGGAGCATTTTTAGTTGACCAACCACGTAAATTATTAGAAAGGAAGAGTGATATTCCTTGGATAATGGGACTGAACTCAGAAGACGGTGGAATGATTGCGATTTGTTAGTACATACCTACCTACCTACTACGGAACTACGGATAGTTATAAATTACGATAAGTTGCCTACTCCAAAATAATAAGGAGACGATTAATTTAGTAAATCTATCCATTTCAGTCACCTATTTCACTCCAGAATTATCAGTAATTCAGGAGTTTGCCAAAAATTACAAAAAGTATATGCCCATCATATTTCGGTACGAAAAGTACGCCGAAAATGCAGAACAGCTTGATCAACTCACTGAAATTTATAAAAATTATTATTTCGGAGATACGGATATTCATGAAAATGTTCACGCTTTTTCCAAAGTAAGCACTAAGTACTCATTTAATAGGAGAATGCCCTATCATTCTTAATTGAGCGAACTTCTACATTATCGCGACTTCCTTTTTATTTCTTCATTAGATGTTTACTTGCATGATTTACTTACCTGGAATTAGAGAAGTACTCAAGCTGTACAGAGGTCCGACTTATGTTTACTATTACAATCACCGAAATAAAGAAAGTTTTGGCCCGATGTACGGGAAATATGATGAAGATATTGATATGGGTACGCACCAATACATAATGTTTTAACTTATCAAGTGTTTCATAAGTACCTATACCTAACTTTCTCGATTAGTTTTGATTGTGAGGTAATTTTTTAAAAAAATTAACAGGAGTTATTCACGGAGATGAGTTAATCAGTATGTTTAATTGGTCGGAAGTTATAACACCTGTTACCGAAGGCATAGATTTGGTAGTTTCCAAACAAGTCGTGAAGTTATGGGTGAACTTTGCAGCTACCGGGTATGTGTGTGCTTATAGTGCTTACGTTAGTGCTAAGCGTGCTAAACACTTGAGTATACAATAGTTATCATATACAAACATTTTTTAATATCTATAATTTTTCTAGATACATAGTATATTTTGTTTTGTTTTGTTGATGTAGTGATCCTAATGGTGATGGTGAGCAGGTATGGAGACCGGTTGATTCACCGGATATCAATTATTTACACATTAAAGACGGAATTTTAAAAACGAATGAAGCTTTGTTGAAGTCGGAGTTCGAATTTTTGGAAAGCGTTCCTGTCAAAGGTTATTTATGATTGTTGAGATATGACAAAACTTGAAGAAAGCAATTTTTTTCTTAGTCAGCGGTTATCTCAGTTGAAAGAAAGAAAAAGAACTTTTGTCGCTCTAGTCTTCCTCTAGTTCTGAATTTTTTGTTATTGCCATATTTTTGTAAGAACCGATTTTTGATGAATATTGTTTACGAGATCAGGAGTTATGTACTGTTAAGGACGAGAAGGAACACGCCGGAGTGCTACCTGGACAGTAGATTTAGTTATTGATTATGTTGCTAAGTAAGAATGTTAGTAGAAGTCTTAGAAGTATACTTAAGCAATTAGCATTTTTGGAAATTAAACGCCGTTGGCAAAAACATTATTTTACATCATAGTATTATGGTTCTGTTTCTTTTTTTTCGTCCTTTCTTGTTTCTGGCAAAAAAAAAATAAATAAAAAATAGAAATCATTCTGTATAACTTTGCCATTTGATTTGAACAAAAATGATTTTGTTTTTGTTTATCGACCAAGTTATTAGATATTTTACATATTAAGTGGAAAATTCATAATAATATTATGACATATGTAGTAGAATTTGAGTTGAAAATTCGAAATTAAAAGCTTTTCGTAAATTCATTTTAAAATTTTCAATCCCAAAGCCGCCAAGGCTGAAGTTCAAATCGAAAATTCAAAATTCAAAATCTCAATCATTTTAAAAAAAAAGATGAAGCCCACTTCGAGTTTGAATTCTTTTGAATTCAGTTTGAATTTGATATCAGTGTTGCCGTGTCGTTCAAGTCGCTAGTCGCCATTTTGTTGACAAAACCTACTGTCATCCCTGGATGACGTGTCGTGTGTCATTCCGGCGTCATTCGTTTTTCAGGTTAGTTTTTGCGCGAAATTTTTTAGCCATTGTTATGTTGCATTGTTGCAGCAATAATTATTGTTTTAACCTTTTACTTCTATCTTATTCATTTCGCGTTTCATTCTTTCCGGGTTCGTTTTTATTATACTTTGGATCAACTTTTCATTGCAGCAGAGGATGTGCTTTTTTAAAAGCAAATGTAATTCAATTGCATCCATAACGCGCTCAATGATACGGCAAAGGGTAAGTAGATATTCTCACCGCCTAGGTAATTCTTACTTATTTGCTGATTATGAAACTTCACTTTTATCTAATTTTTATTTATGAATAAGTAAGTAGATGAATTAGTGAATCCAAGTACCTTTAGGTTAGGTTTTCATTTCATCCTAACTAAATCATTTTAATAACCATTGCAGAAGCTTATAATTTACTCTAGCAGCGTTACTTACGAGTTTCGCCCGTGTGATGCAAACTCGGTGGAATGATATCTTTACAGCGAGAACACTCAAATATTTATTTATACATGTTTTGAAAGTTATTAAAATTTTTGGGAACGACTCAGGTTACAATTTTAAGTTACCCAACGATTTACGTTACTCTAATTCGCTTTTGATTTTATCCGTTGTTCATGCTACCAACGTCGGTGCTCGTATTTTTTATCTGTATCGTGTTTCTTGTTGACTTATGTCTTTCTGATTTGGAAAATTTACTCTGCACGGCATGAAAGGTAAGTAAAAGGTTTCTTTTGTATTTAATTTACTGTTTCCACTACTTACAGTAGTACGGTTTGTTGATTCTGAAATGCGATATCGTAAATCCCATTGCCGGTAAGTGTTTTTTTGAACAGCAGCTCTCTGTCAACTGCTTCGCAGATATTTATATCTGTTATAATTTTAGTGATTTGTTTGAAGAGAACCTCGACCGCAGTTGATGTGTGAGCGACGGTTACGTGGTGCAGTTGTGATTCTGCAAGACGCTGTAGACGCGAGAATTGAATAATCGCAGATGGTGAAAATTTTCACCCTACTGGTAATGTAGCCGCGCCTTTGATACGTACTTAGCATGTCAACATTAGCGCTACTTCCATAATTAGTATTTTACGTTTTTCTTTTTCTAGGTGGAAGAGATTTTACAGTGGAAACGTACCCCTTTGTCCAACTACGTATCTATAGATGCATTATTCTTGCGGTGAAAAAGCGATCAGTTAATCGCAGTTGTAAAGATATTGGCTTTGGAGCGGCTTTCTTTTTTTGAAAAAGTAAGTAATTCAGGCTTCATTTTTTTTCTGCGAAACGTATAGGTAGGTAGATACTATAATTATCGTAGTCGCCTGATTGATTATTTTGTTACCAATTATGTTGCGATTTAACGAATATCAGTAGATATCAGATTTGTTAATGAATGTTTAAAACTAAGGTTTGAGTCATCGGTCAAGGTAGACGATTATTTTCGGGAATTAGCTTCACTCGTACAACTTCGTTTGTAAATTTCAAAAAACAAAATAAGTTCATCTTTCGGGTTAGAACCCCGATACGGATCGGTTACTAATTTCTATTGTGCATTATATACTGACCGACTGATCAGAATCAAAAGAACTTTAGGACATTTTTACGTGATATTATTTATCGTTTATTAACTTGCGTTGCGTTTATGTGTTATTGCTCGTCATTGACTTCACATCTGTTTTTCTTCCTGAATCATTATTTACCTTCCATTTGCCTAACCCTAAATAATCGAGATTTGAGAAAGTAAACTGATAACGGTCATAGGTACTTGATGACGTTGATTTTCTAAAACAACATGATTATATTAAACAACTTTAATGTTTTCGAAGAATTGGAAATTTCCAAGCATTGGAAAAAAAAGTTGTAGGTACACTACAGACATAATTAGCTTTCAATGTTTTGTTTTGTAACGAAGTGTTAATTCCTCGATTGATTTAGATATAACTTCTTCTTTTTTCCTACTAGGCAATATTTCGTGTTATATCGAGAGCAATTACCTCAAAACTTTGGTCTAGAAGAAAATGATTAAAAAAAGAAATTATTCTTTGTTTGTAACTCGTATAAAATCATGTTTTCGCCCATTTACGTCGTTCACGTTGCATTTATTACGTCTTGATCATATCACGCTGAGATTGTTTTTGTTTGGAATAAAGAATATATAGGTGAACAATGTTCCGCTTGTCGTTCAAATCCTTCACTGTGATAACCTCTCGATAGAGTCTCTAGCTCCTGATGGAATTTTTATATTTTTACATTACAAACGTTAGTTCGTAAATTGGTGTTAGAATCTTGAAACGTAATACCCCTGATTAAATTATTATTTCATCCGAACCGTGCGTGTAATCTTTTGCGCAACCTTTTCGGCATGAATATGTATACCTACATAATAGATAGTAGGTACTTGGGTAGTCGTCGGTCGGAACAATTATCATTTCATAACTTGATCCTGTACGATAAACACTTGGTTTACACTTGTGTTTTCTAATCGATACGATTTTATCCAGAAGTAAGTGAACAGATTTTTTGTTCGAAAACGAAACTTTTCATCTGGAGAGATATGACTCTTGTTTATTTCTATCATTAGATCATTAATTAGTGTTTTTTTTTTTCGCAAAATGTCATGCCAACGAGTGTATCTGATAGGTATTTGACAAGTGATCAAAAAATTTCTTGAATTAGAATTTGAATCCGGGATAGTGTTTAGCTTAGTTAATGATGATTTTTTTTTGTATTTCGGCATTTCTAACAAATTTGCTTTTCTCAGATTTTAATTTTTACGAATATGGATTGCATCGACGACGGTTTTATTCAAAGTATCCTTCGGGCCGAACAGTACGAGAAGAATATCAAATTGGTGGACTACAAAATCAGCAGGAAGGCTGTCGGAGATGGAAATAACGTCAGTAGCGAAGTTTCAAGGTTGTACGTGAATTACGAAAAGGACGGAAAAGTTATTAAAAAAACATATTTTATGAAATTACCTTCCCAGTCGCCATTATATGCTATTTTGAAACACTTTGGTAAGTCATTGTTTCAATTTTTATTTTCCGAGCAAAAATAGGTAAAAGGTCTAATTTTTCACGTAAAATTTTTTTACCTTGCGGTCGACATGTGCGTACTCCTAAAAAACTTTTTATCGAATGTCATGTCAATAACAAAAAAATTAGAATTGGTAGGTATATTAATCGGGTAATTAGAAGTTAACACGATTTTCAATCGTATTGGGTAATTTTTTTATCATTCGTCTACGAGATTTTGCCTCCTCTTCGGGTCGATGAATTTCAAAAAGCGAGCTCGAGTAGATAATATAGGTAATTTATTTGATAAACAATTTGAATGAATATTTTATATGTATGTGTAAAATATGTACGTCTATAAATGCAAATCACAGATGCCATATGATGCGTAAGACAGGACTATGGCTTGGCTCTGTACTGTTGAGACTTACGGTGCACTCAGCTGTGGTAATCTAAACAGGTCAATTGGTAGGTATGTGCACATTGCGTACAATATTGTACCAAAATATTTTCCGTTTTTTTTCTATACTTACATTCGCTCCAAACGGAATGAAAATTAAAAAAAAAAAGTAACATAACATTCGCTCAAAATCATGTACTAATCTTTCTTTTCTTTTTTTTTCTTTTTTCGCAATTTGGCAGGTATTTACGAAAAAGAATGTCACATGTATACCACGATTCTACCAGAAATGCGCAATTTGATTGCGAACGAAGAATGCTTGTCGCCTGAATGCTACGTGAGCTCGGATTCGACCACTTTGATTTTGGAAGATCTACGAGAATCCGGTTACAAAATGATCAACCGCAGAACTCAAATGGATTTCGATCACGCTTCAGCTGCCATCCGAACCTTGGCCAAGTTTCACGCTCTCTCTCTGAAAATAAACCAAACACATCCTCAAGAGATGCAAAAGGTGAAAAAAGATTGCTTCTACACGCCAGGAAACGACCAAATCACAGTGCAAAGCTACAAACGATTCTTACACGTTGTCGAAAGCGCTCCTCAAATCAAACATTTACACGCGAAATTATCCCAGTTCAAAGATCACCTTTGGAACGCCATCGTAGACGTAGTCGAACCGAAATCGAACGCTATGAACGTACTGAACCACGGCGACTATTGGAGCAACAATATGCTATTTAAATACGAAGACGATTCGATTAAAATCAAAGTAGTCGATTTTCAACTTTGCCGATGGTGTAATCCGGCCGTCGATATTTTATTCATGCTCGTATCCAGCGTTCGATTCGAAGTGTTCGACAGCAGATGCGGCGAATTGTTGGAAATTTATCACGAAACCTTTACGCATTGGTTGAGCTCGTTGAAATGTCGAGAAAGCTATTCTCTGGATGAATTGAAAGATGATTTTCGCAAAACGTATCCGTACGGATTGAACGTTATCGCCGGCGTATTACCTTTGGTTATGAAGAAACCTGCCGATCTTAATTTGAGTAAAGTTGTCAACGACGAGGCTGATGTGAATTACGACGAATTGAACCTGATGTATAGAGAAAAGAAATACATCGACGCTGCCGTCAAATGGATTTTATTTTATGAAAGGAATGGTACGTCGAAGGTGTTTTTCTGTTTGTGTATTTTATTTTAATAATTAGGTATGGATTTAAATTTCGAATTTCAACGAATTTATTTTCGGATTTTTTCTTTCAGGTTTGATACCAATTGTTTAAAAATATATCGGCGATGCGGATGCAGCGATGTGTATATATCAGGTTTTCTGTCGAAGATGATGGATTTTCAGTCGAAGAAATTAGCCAGTGATCGATTGTATTTTTAGTATTTTTTCAGCGTCCAAAGCGTTCCCCTGCCCGGTACAGGTGTTTGATGCCTGAAGAGGGAAGAATTATCAAAAATAGTCAGTTTGTGTTTGCATAATTACCTATGTATTTATTTATTCTATTGTCGCATCAAGGTTCCAATCGAGGAAAATTCAATTCTGATTGTATACAGTATTGGCAAGTGAGAATTGTAACTAATTACCTACCTTCGTATAATTTATTATTTTATATTTTTTAAAAGTTATTTTATTATCATGCGAATAGCATTTTGCATTTATACTCAAAGTAAAGATAATATTACAAAATGAAGATGTTATTATTACTTTTTACGTGCCTAAATAATCATGAAAACCATTCCTTGAATGGATAAGTAACCTGAATCGTTCCTTGAGTGAGGTAAATAGGTCCTATTCGTTTGAGAATTTCGCTAGAGAATTTTGAACGAAAAATTAAATTTTATCGTCCAATAATGCTCATTTGGATATTTTAATATTATGATTTTCACGCAATAAATCGAATGCTGGTCTACGTTTAATTTGATCTAGCTCCTTTATTAACGAAATATGCAACTTGTCTTACATTGTTCAAGTACATAAGTAACAAGCTCGCAATTTCAACTTTTAAAATGATAAAAAATTTATCAATTTTGTAAAATGAATAAATTTACAAATTGGAAAGTGTGCTGCACAATGTTGGACTCCCTATATCCTTCCAAAATCTGTATTCTTCTCCTAGAAAATAACGTTCTCTCATTGTCAATGTAAGATTGTTGATGTGTAAATATTCCAAATTACGCGGAGATGACTGTTTCCATATTTGGTGGCCTGACTTTCCATTTGGGTTGCTGTAATCGTATGCCATCATGATCAAGTTGTGAAAAAAATGGTGAAATTCGATCTGATTACTATTCCAGTCACTGATCTTACCCGTAAGCTACGAAATTATACCATAAATTCACTACTTGATCCGATACTATCCGATCATCACCATCTAAGATGGGAGGATAGAGAAGGGGATTATAGTACAAGCTGACTAGCTCTTCGCCGTGTACAGCACCTGAAAATTAGTTTTCCAAATTACCTACGTAAAACTATTCCTTTGTGAATTTTTCGTTTTAGAAAATTTCTTACCTAATTTTACTTTGCTTTTGGTCGCCAACAATTCTAAATACGTTTTGAGATAGGCGTATGTGTTGTTGTAATCGTACAAGTAGAGATAAACTGGACCTTTGTACCTGGCGGCTACTTCAATCGTTCCCAAATGGAAGTTTCCAAATCCATAAATCTGTTTATTATTACAAAAAAAATTTGAGTATTGAGTGGATCAATTTTTTTTTTTCAAGGGCGCAAAAGGTCGAACTAGGGCCGGACTGGCGAAACGATTGAATAATTTTCTTTGATTTCATTTTTACAAAATTTTCAATTTTGACTAGTTCTCGCTAAAAAAATTTTTGCTCCAATTTCCACATTTTTTTTTTTTTTTCATTTTCACGGAATTTTCTATTTTTACAAATTTTCAAATTTTTCAATTTTTACAGAATTTTGATTCCCGGCCTTTTTCCCGAAGCCGAAATCCCAAATGGACATTTTCCCGAATGAGATATTTCGCGAAAATTTGTTTCCCGAATCCCTTTTCCCGAATGCCGAAATCCCGAATACCAGTCACGAATGACCCTTTTCCTGAATGCAGAGATCCCGAATAATTGGTTTCTCTACAATAGAAATCCCGAATAATATTTTTCTCGGAAACAGAAATCCCGAATAATTTCTGAAATTTCTATGGAAAATGGAGTGATGTGTGTTGTAAAACGTCGAAATGCTGGACTCTATCACAAGCGTGACAATGGCAAGAGTAGAAGGAACAAAGTTAATCATCGACGGCTATGTGTACCAATGATCGAAACGTGATAAAGGTGGTACGTATTGGGATTGTCGTAGGTTGCGCGCTAAAGAGTGTAATGCTCGCGCTATTACAAATGACCCTGGAGTTGGCGAAAATGTAGTGCTCTTCCAGGGACCATCTGCGTCCGAACACTCGCATTCTCCCAGCCAGGAGAAGTGTGCAGCAAAGCAAGTAACTCAAGGCATCAAGCGCAAAGCTGCTGCTCATCCAGAGCAACCGTGTTTGTTCAGACCTTATTCAGTGTTTTTTACCCCCTCATCTTCAAATTCATACGTACATATATTAGATATTTTTGTAATTTTTGCACAAATTGACCGAAATTAAAGACCTCTGTGTCTCTTAGGGGTGTTGAGATCTCATTTTAAAATATATTGGCTGAAAACAACATGAAAACCACTTCTTATTGTAATTTTTTCATGGCCGTTTTCCACTTTGATTTTGACTTTCTTTTCAATTCTCTACACAACTGCGCAAACAGATTTACTCTCAGTTTAACCAATCTTCAGATATGAGCTTTCAAAGTAGAGCAATTTGACAAAAGAATATTTATAAATGTGTGAAAATTGCAAAGTCCACTCCTTGACAAATTATGATGGAAAAATGATGATGATTCTTTCATTGGTAGACTAATTCCAAGCAAAATTGGAGGACCAAAAACCAGATTTTATCTCTGTTGTGCTGATATGGATCTAGTCCCCTTTGATGCGAGAGAAGTTTTATAACACGATTCTCTCTTATTTTCCTAGAAATGTCATCAACTGACGAGAACCTCATACCTTTTGAGTTGAGGAAATTTTGAGGAAAATGTTTTCCAAGCCTTGATATTCTCTCAAATTCCAAAGTCTGTGTAGGTATTAGGTAAGTATATGAAAGAATAAAAGTGTGTTTTCAGGCAAAAAGACGATTTTAATTAAAAAGTTGAATTTTTCAACGTTTCATTTTCTCCCGTTCGTGTTGCATTATATGGTTCGAATTTCAAAAAAAAAAAAAAAAATGAAAGAAAAATTTTTGTATACATTATCGTGTGCTGGTAATTACCACCCTCAAGCGTTGATATAAATTATGCATCGACGTCAAAGAGCTGCATTCTCCGTGACGCTGTTTTTTTCCTCCACTGGTTAGGCAACTTATATGACATGTGTGTATGTTCGCTTGCCATGCACTATTTTGCTCTGCACTAAAATACGAAGTTTATATTTCATTTTCTTACGAAATATAGGCTTGAAAAAAAAAAAAATTCAAAGGATAGATTTGTAAGCCCTCGAAAATTAATTAAATATCCAGTCGTCGTCTTTAATTTTGAATCGTTTCATAAGGTCAAAGTTTTTTGAAAAACTATTACAGCACAGATACTATACTAGCATAGTACACTATATTAGACTAGAACGTAAAATTGCCAAAACGTTAAGAAACTGCAGTGCGGCTACGTTTGTATATCTCGTGTACCAAATTCAATTTCATTTAGAGATACTCGGACATAAATATAAAATTCGCACTATTACAAAATGTCCACTATAGCGTAAACTTAGTCTGGACTCGAACGAATGCGTCGACAATTTTTTGCCATCATCAAATTTAAGAAACGCGAGGCAGACTACCGGAGGGGCAGAATTGTTCGAAACTTTTTCACTATTACGAAATCGATTAAGTATATAACGGTACTAAATCAACGAAAAAATGTTATACAAGCGACGAATAAAAAGAAGTCGAACACGGTTTTGGGACGCCCTGCGTTATTTAAAATACAACCATAATTTTAGCGAACAGTTTACACTTTATCAATTCCACTTTGCACAAATCCCATTCTAATCCTTTCACAAACGGAGCGGGGGGAAAAAAAGAAGAAGAGAGTAAATGCGGACTTCCTAATACACATACTAATTCTAGATCATTCTCGTAACGGGTTAGAAGAATGTGGAATTGTAACTGTATGGCGTTTTATCACACTCTTAAACGATGGTCAAGTTTTCTTCTCGTTTCTTTTTAGCGTAGTGTAGCGCGCAGTCCTAGTAGATAGCTTCCACTTGGAAGCGTTCTGCTCCGCGTTCCGTGTCTGTGTAATAAATTGCGCTCGAGAAACGCGCAGTTATGCAATTTTATCAGCATGCGAATCTCGTCAGTTGGCAATTTTTCGAGGCGAATCGATAGGCAATTTTATTAACATCTACGGTATTAAATTTTGCGATACGGAGATGGCGCGACGGCTACGAAGCGTCGGACGGGGAAGGCGGTGCGGCGGTGTAAATGAACATCCGCAAATACGCGTTAGTTGATTGCCATTTCGACGATTATTATTAACAAAGCAAACACTCGAAAAGCTTCTCTGTTCGCTCGCCGGGTAAGATGCATTAGAGGTGCATTATAAATGATGGAAGGCGCGTTGCCGTAAACGGGATTATGTAATTATTCGGGCCCGGTGCAGCGGCACGGTTTTGCGAGCTGTCGGAGGGTCGGAGTGCCATCACATTTTGCGCGTGAGAAGGTTCGCGAGAATTAAGAAAAATCGTCCCCGAATCGGGTGCGATCGGCGGGTTTGTCGAATTTTCTTGTCTTTCAAATTGAACTGGGTGGTTTTGACAGGTCGACGATGAATTTTAGGATTTTCAAAAAGATTGATTTTTTTATAAATATTTTTTTTTGAATTGGAAAATTTTCCGATTTGGAGTCAAAAAAATTTGGAAAATTCGAAATAAGCGTTTAAATTAAAAACAGTCCCTTTTTTGAAAAGACCGAATTGTTGATGATTTCTTCATTTTTAAAAAATTTTCTGTATTTTGTTTACAATTGTAATATTTCTTTTTCGGTTCTCCTTCCCCCTACCCTCCTCTCCACATTTCCAACTTTTTAGGAAATATTTTGGAAACACCTCTAGGTACTAATTTTGAAATTTAGAAAAAATGAGAATTGAAAATTTTTTTGAGCAAATTTCAATTGTAAATTCAAAAAAAATTATGAAAAAATTGAAAATTGAAAATTTTTGATGCTTCAAAATTTTTTTAATTTATGTTTTTTTTGATTTTTTTTTTCAAAATTTCAAATTTTCAATTTGATGGAAAGTTTTTTTTTTTCATTTGGTCCTTGATGACTTGTTGAATAAATTGAATTTATTTCATTTCCCGAAAATCACTCAATTTTCACCAGGGTTGAATACCACGGGATTTTTCGCGGTTGGGATGGGAATGGGATCTGGGATTTTCATTTCTTCGCGGTTGGTATGGGATTGGGATTTTCCCTAAAATCCCGGGATTTGGTCGGGATTCGGGATGGGAATGGGATTCAACCCTAGACTCATTTTTTCTGGGAATGGGATTGAGATTTTAAATTTTCATTACAATTCGGTTGGGATGGGACTGGGATTTGGGATTTTCATTTTTTTGCAGTTGGGATGGGAATGGGATTGGGGATTTTCATTTTTTTACGATCGGGATGGGAATGGGATTGGGGATTTTGACTTTTTCGCGGTTGGGATGGAGATGGGAATGGGATCTGGGATTTTCATTTTTCTTCGCGGTCGGCATGGGAATGGGAATGGGATTGGGATTTTCCCTAAAATCCCGGGATTTGGTCGGGATTCGGGATGGGAATGGGATTTTAAATTTTCATTACCATTCGATCGGGATGGGAATGGGATTTGGGATTTTCATTTTTTTACGGTCGGGATGGGAATGGGATTTGGTTGGGATTCGGGATGGGAATGGGATTCAACCCTGATTTTCACTCCTAAAAAATTCACCTTTTTCAATTTTTTAAAATGATTTTCAATTGTTTATGCGTTTCCTATTTTTTTTTTTTTTGAAAAACTTTGAATATTTTGAATTCTTAATTTCAATTTTTTTACTCAGTTCCAAATTTTTTAAAAAATTTATGCCGCAATTCCTTCTAATTTGAAGCAAATTCAGCATATAACTTCCCAAAATTTTTTTAAAAATTTAGAGAAAAAAATTATTTCCATTTCTTCAAATTTTTTTCAATTTTTTCGTACTTATTGAAAAAAAATTTCAGTATCCTGAATTTTCAAAGCTTTTCGTTACGTACCCATTTTTCATTTTTTTTTTTTTTTTTTAGTGCTTAATAACATTGTTTTCCACAAACCAGGCCCGAATACACCGCTATAGCGACATCATCGAAAACGAAATTCGTCCAAAGAAATCAGTTCGTAATTACAAACAGCATCTACCAGTTTGTGATGCCATTATGTTAAGGGTTTATACCGAGAATCGAAGATTTTTAACTGATTGACGTTGTCACCTCTCGATAAAGATAATTCGACCCGTACGAATGGTTTCCTTTTTTTCTCGCTCACCTGTAACACGATTGTTAACCCGAAAATTACACCGTTTTCGATAATTGACGCGATAAAATCAAGCACTACAAACGAAGAGAAGAATCAAGGTCGATGGGAAAATATTCTTAATTAAAAACACCCAATACGCATTAGGATTACGACGTTTGAAAATCAATAACGATCTCGAAATGGAGTTTTTAATTATTGTGATGTTTTCAAGATGTACACTGCTCGGTACCTTCGAGTTTGTCCGAATGTTGTTTATGTAATAGATTTTTCGTGGCTGTGCTGCCTCTTAAAGGATTGATCTTTATCGTGGCGCGCTCAGGTAACACATAATGCGCCTATGCCTATTACCTATGCCTTCAAATCCCAAACATCGTTAAATGATCCGTTCCATTCCTTTATGGTAATATGGGAATGTTTTCGAATTTACGTTGCGGTAGCGTCGTCGGTCGTCTTCTTTTCCGCGGCGACTTTTTTTCTTCTTTTGGGTCATTTACATTTGATTCTTTTTCCTTCTTTAATGTCGAATTGAAAATTTACATTTTTTTTTTGTTAGAAAATATTTTCGAGTGTTTCTTGTTCTTGCCGTTGAAAACCTCATGTAAAATAAATTACTTTATTCGTTTGATTAAAAATGCAAACAAAAAACACGAATACTTCAACAAATAAAATTATCATTTCCGTTCACTTTATGAAGCAGACGAGACGATACTTCTACCTATACTTACGTATAGGAATTCGTTCGTGGGGAAAAAATCTCTACTCGAATCTGAAAAGTATTCCGCGTTCAATGAACGTTCGATGTTTCAGTATACCAAGTCGATGGAGAAGCCCAGAAAAGAACAGGGTAAAAAAAGGTCGAGTGAATCGTGAAATATATCTTGGGTACTTTAAACTACACAGTCGAAAAGTTACTTCGAAGATTGGCTTTAACAAGAACGCAAGTCCGAAGAAAAAGGGTGAAATTGAAAAAGGCGCGAAAATACGTGTACAAATCGGCATGGCATCGAGTTTTTCGTCTTTCGAATAAACTTCCCGCGACGTGTTCCAAATTAAAAACGCTTTTTATGAATTCAAACGCCATAGACGAGAAAAAACAATCGAGTCGACGTCCAATGTCCATCATCGCTTTCGTATTTGTACGTATTTTCCTCGCAGATGAAAAAGTCGACATCCGAGACGCCTATCAGCTTTCGTAAATATGACACGTATGTAGTTTTCAGTACATTTCGAGCGAAAGCGCCGCAAAAAAAAAGAGTATCAGATCGTAAACAGGAGAATTTTTAAAGGGTAAATGACATTTATTAGGGCGAGTTGACAAATGAGAGTGTGCTGCGGTCTTCATATCGCGTATACTCGTATTTTTTTCTTCTCCATTCTCTAAAACAAACTGGTGTATACGGTACAGTAAAGCAACGAGCATCGAAACGAAAACCTAATTAAAGTATGAAAATCTCTCTCCATATCCGAAATGCGGCATGTTTTTTTTTCAACGCGCTCGACGCGAAGACTTCAGATATCTTCTACCGACCGTGATATCTATTCTTTGGGAATTTTCTTCATCTTTGTTCGCAGTTTGTAACAAAGTTGGGCAATTGAAAGCGGTTAATTTTATGATTAGTTCGACTTTATTGCGGTTAGAAAGGCTCGTATAGTGTGAAATGAGCGCCAGCCCGAGAACGTTGCGACCTTTATTTACCTCCGTCTGGCGTTCGCCTCGGTTAAATATTTTCACCGATTAGAGCCCTTATGCGAATTTCTCGTTCCTTGATAATGTTCAAAAGCGAGCGGATTTTTTTCGCTTTGATTTTCGATAGCTGCTGGAAGTGCACGATTTCGGGGGTGAATTATTTTTCGTAATTTTTGTTCAATAAAAGTTTCTTGATTTCGAATTCGATTCGATTTTATTTCACTTTTTTTTTTCAGTTTCAACTTTGCTTCAACTTTGCGTAATTTATTAAATTTTCAAGTTTCGGTTTTAAAGATAAAGGCCCAGGCGGACGAGGTTCGCAAATATCCGCCATGTTTGCACTCGAGATTATTTTGCGCCGCTTGTAAAAATTAAATTTTCGAATCGATAATCTGGGTTGAGGGTAGGGAGGGGGGAGGGGGGTCGAAGGAGTATTTTTTAAATCGAATTTTTATTCTCTGAAAATGTTCTCTAATTTTGAATTCGATGTTTTTGTTAGCACTCGAGTGGCTATTTTCTTTTGCGAAATAGGTCAGAAAAAAAGTTTAAAAGTCCACAAGCATGAATTTCAACCAATAACAATATTTTTAATATGAATTTGGCAATAATGAAAAATGAAAGTAAAATCGATTGCCCAGTTTTTGAAATAATTTTGTTCAATTTTTTTTTTTCAAAAATGTTTTTGACAAAAGTTGTGAGCGCAGTATCAAAAATTTTTTTGAAGTGATAAAATTTTGCTGAAAATTTTTGAACATTTTTCGTGAAATAGAATTGTTCTTAGCAATTTTTATGAAGAAAATTCTGATAATTCTTTGATGAAAAATTGAGAAGTTTGGAAGATTTTGTCGATGAAAAATATTGGTAAGTAATTTTGTGAATGAAAAATTCTGTTGTAGAAAATTTTTAAAATAAAATTTGCTTATTTAAAGAGATTTTGTAGAATCTTTTGTGAGAAAAATTTTTTTGAGCATTTTGTTGCTGAAAATTATGAAAAATTTGAAGGGGTTTTCCCCCATTTCAAAAATATTTTTAAAAAATTTGCTGATTATGAATTTTGTTGAAACAGATCTTATGGAATATTTAAAAAAATGAAAATGCTTGATAAAAATTTTGGTGCAACGCTTTTGAAAATTTTTTTTGATGAAAAAATTGAAAGGATTTTCTTATGAAATATCTCAAGAGGATTTCAAAAAATTTTTGGATGAAAATTTAAAAAAAAAATTGTTAAAAAAATTTTGTTGCACGAATTTTGAAGAATTTTTCAAATAATTGTTCCTAAAAAAAATTGAAAATTTTGTTGGAACCATTATCATGAAAAATTTGGCCATGTAATTTTTTTTCATGAAATATTTAAAAAACTATTTTTCTGACAAATTTTCAAAAAAATTTTGGGCGAAAATTTTTTAAAAAAAATTGCAGATGATGAATTTCAAGAGATTTTGATGGAATATTTTGAAAAAATGGTCAATGAATATTTTTTTTAAACAAATCATCCATAAAAAAGTTGGAAATTTTGCCAACGTGTTTTATTCCAAGAAAATTTCAAAAAAGTTTTGAATGAAAATTGAAAAAAAAAATTGAATTTTGTTGAACGAATTTTGAAGAGATTCTTGAAAAATTTTGCAAATTTTGATTGCAATATTTTTTAAAAATTCCGTGGATGGAAAATTTTACAGAATTATTTTGGTGAAAAAATTTTTTGGGTCGAAATTCTTTTTAAAAATTGCAGATGAAAATTTTTAATTTTTTTTGGTGAAAAGTTTAGTTGTATGAATTTTAAAGTTTTTTTTTCGATCAAAAAATAAAAAAAAAATTGAAAAGTATTCTTAAAAATCTTGGTTCTTAAAAATCTTGGTTATGAAAAATTACAAAATTTTCGTTGATGGGAAAATTATTTGTTCATCTTTTATTTATTTTTTTAAATCTTATTGTTAGCTTGAAAAGTTTTTATTAATTTTTTTCATTTTTTTCTTGATTTTAGAATCTTTTATATCTTTTTGTCATTTTGATTAGTTTTTTTTTTTTTTTTTTTTTTTTTTATAACTACCTAAAAATGACAAACCAAAAAAGCAAAAAA
>FIZT01054401.1:0-13592 GCA_900065295.1 Paracoccus marginatus
GGGAATTTCAAGAATTTCAGTTGGAAATTTCGAAAATTTCAGTTGGGATTTTCACTAATTCTCCTACCCCTAGAACATACCTTCGGTACGTCACTGTATCCAAGGTATAAATTTTTCATCATAATCTTTTGTTCCAGATAATTACATTGAGCATGTAATTGAATGGGTCTTGTACGAACTCAGAAGTGAATTTGAAACCAAGAAGAATTTCCGGGCACCTGCACAAAATAATTATGAAACTTTTTTTAAAATTAAATTTTGACATTTTTTCAGTTGGTAATGTAACTCTCCAGCTATCACAATCTGAAGTCAAAGTTTTTTTTTTAATTTAAAATAAAAACAACAGTTAACTATACAATCATTTTACAATTTTAATGAATTTTTGAGAATTGCGCATTTCCTATAGGAATACGTCAAATACGTGCATTAAAAATGCTGGTCCCTTTTGGAAATTTTACTCAAGCTAGTACCTAGTTGAAAGTCGGTTTTTTCTTCTGAATTGATTTCAAGTTTTTTGAAAATGATTTGGAAAAAAATTACAGCTTAGAAGTGTTACTCAATTTCAATTAAGTATTCGTGTTTTGTTAATATCTAAGTATGTTTTTACTTTTTTTCACCATAACTGTGTGTAGAATCTCTCAACTTGAATCAAACTTCAAATTTATGTAGTTGAAAGAAAGTGGGTAATAAAACTAAAAAAAAAGACAGAAAATTTTCCTAAAAGTATTGTTTTTTGATTTTAATTCACAAGTATGTAGTTCCAGTTTTTTTCTTATTTTTTAAAAATTTCATTTCACTAATTCACTAATATGCCTCTCCTTACCATTATTCATATTCGAATGCTATTCCATCTTGAATGATGTTTTTTTAATTTTTTTATCAATAAATACTGCATATAATCCAGAACTTTACTTTGATCCATGTTGGTTTAACCTGTAATGAATGATGAAATCATTAGTGACTGTTGAATTGAATAGTAATTTGTTCAGCTCATTTTCTGGAACTTTCAGGCATACATTTCTTATCTCAAAATAATTTATACTGAATAAACTAATTTAATATTCTATGAAAAAAACTAAGCTAAAAAACTCTGAAAACATTTTTTTCTCGTTGTTAATTTGAATGAAATATGTGTTTCAAAATAAATACCACCTAGTAGTGATCCAAAGGGATGATAGTCACATTCTGATTCAGCACGTTTTGTTGTAAATTTTTCATTGTTGCTTGATAAACTGCAAAAAAGATATAAGAAGGATCTGAAGTAGCCTAAACGTGAAAAAAAGAGGAAAAAAGCTAGAAACTTCACTTGGAAACTGTTTCTTTTCATCACAAAATTTTCTGATAAATTGTTTTTGAATTGCAAGTGTTTGGATCATGAAAATATAGCAGCTGAAAATTCAAAAAAAAAAAAAAAAATACTTTTTCACTTGGACGTTGATAACGTTTTCACAAGAACAACACTCAATTACTCGCCATAGAATTTTTACTAAAAAAAAAAAAAAAAAAAAAAAAGGATATTCTATTTTAAAAAAAAAAAAAAAAAAAAAAAAAATTACTTACACTCTCGAAGTTGAGTACCTACGTTTTGTGGAACAAAAGTGAAATGACGAGTAACCTTTTTAATCATCGTGTTAAATTCAAAGCATCTCGAACGATAATTGCAAATGTTAATACAACGAAACTCCATTCTGAGTGCCGATTGGCTCGAGTGTAATTAATCTGAACAATGTTTATAAATTCCGGTCGCCGTATCTTGGGTTGATTGTTGACTGGTAAAATGGCACCTGTAATCAGTATAGATATAATAATTATAAAATGAAAATATGCCTGGATGGCAACAAAGTGTAGAGTGTACTCGAGTCAAATTACGTCGTTTAATCTTGAACGGACTAAAGGAAGTACGCCGGTATTCGCTCATTAGAGTTAATTAATTTCCGAAAAGTAGGTCCCCACGAGAGTGTGCAGCTGTGTAAAGTTGTGTGCGTATAGGATGGTCGTCGTTACACTGACGTGATCAATGGATACATGGAGAGTGATGGAAGAGGCGAGTTAAATGATTTTTTTGTTGTAATATGTAGTTATTTCTTCCCTTAAACTAAGGCGCGCGACGCGTTGCCTACACAAAATCGAGGTCAACTCGTGATCTACATATTAGCATTTAACTTATAAAAATTTCAAACGTACTTGTACGTATACCTACCTATACTTTTCATTTTTTTAATACGTATTCAATCGAACGATGATGCGATGTACGGTAAATGTAATTTTCACTTATCGCAGCCATAAGCATACTGTACGGTTTTATGCTCATCTGCCGAACATTTTTATACCTACGCATTATTAACACCTTTGATACTTTTACTCTCTAACTGGTTTTCTTCGCTTATTTAACCGTATATATGTACGTATGCATCCTAATCGTCGGTTTAATTAATTACCTGTTAGCCTATTCAGTTACAAAAAAATCTTTATGGTATTCGAAACTGGTTTCTATGGAAAATGTTCGATTATGAATTATTTTTCAAACCTAGTTGCGTTGGTAACTGTTTCATTATACGGTGAATGTTTGCTAATATCTACCATACTATTACCTCTACTCCACACAAATTAATCACAATTGAAAAAATGAAAATTTACAAATAATCTTACCGGGTGTTTTTTTTTCGACGACGGATAAAGTAAACGTGGGCACTTGTTGCCTGTTGCGCAAGATGAGGAAAAAAATCATCGAAATTTTCTCGTCAATTAATAGCGACGATGCCGATGATGGCGATATCCCGAGTACGGTAAGTATATTAGTGTATTCGCCATGGACCGCGATGAGGAAATCTTCCATTACTGGGTAAAAATCTAAATACAACTTTCTTCGCGCTTGATTAAATCTATTAAATGATAGAAGTTTACAAGGTAATTCATTCAATCATTCAGCTGTATAGTGAGCTGAGATAGTAACGTTATTCTCGACATCTCGACTAATTTAATAAATGAATCGAACACGATAGCTGACATTATAAACATGCATACACTACACATTTACAAAATCAAATAACAATCATCGATTTGCTCGACAATTAATTGAAGTGAATTCGTCAGATTGCGAAAGAGCTAAAACGTTTAGCATTGCGTAATCGTTCAAGGTAAAAAAAAAACATGCATTCAAAAACCTTTTCACTGAATTAAGCAATGAGCTAGCGTAGAGTAGATTTAAAATAATTTCAAATCATAGATACATCGATGTGATACCTAAATTATTGAGAATAACTCATTCTTATCCTTTAATTTTGAGTAGGTAATCAAGTATACATCAGATATCGTTTGCTGAACAATTGCTACAATTGCAATTGCAATATTAATATACCAATTACCTTTCTGCTTCTAATGACTGGATGTCGTTCTGAAGGAAATGACACGAGCTTCAAACTTACAAATCGTTCAAGTAATTACCCACGATCGTGATGAAGATGAAGTATTTAGGTACTATTAAAAATAAATTATTAAAAGGTTCTTCTTTCAATACTTAATGTTTCATCAAATTCGAAATTCGAAACAGTTTTGAATTCTTTTCAACTTGCATGCCATGTGAACGAAATGTTACCTTTACCGTAAAACATCTGTTGATCGGGGAAAAAAACGTAGCTGGATTAATGTGAAGTAGGCGAGTAATATTTTCATAACTTTTTTCAATTCGATTGAAATTTATTTGAAAATTCTTCAAAACGTTTATTTAATTCGGTTCCACTCGTAATTTTATTTTAAAAAAGTAAATTAGCGAAAAAGTTGAAATATGTTGCGGCCTACCTACTTGGCGAAATTCGAAGCAAACGAAATTTCACGCTTTCAGTACGAGGCTACACTGGACGCGACGAAAAATTCTCATTGAATAACAAACTGTTTTGTAGACAGTAGAGGAGGTCAAATACGGCGTATCAGTTGTGTTTGTGAAGATTGGATCTGCGTTGTGAAAAATTTGTTGTATTTAAAATAAGTTTTAATTATTCTGCGAGTAACGTTTAATGGTTTTTATTAATAATTCGACCGTTCGTTTAGTTAATTTTAAGTATCCCGAAAATGGCTCTATTATCTTCGGGAGAGTATAATTTACTCGAGAAAAGTTGTGTACGTGATAGAAAATCTATGATCTTTGTCAAACTTACCGATTCGGCTCAGCGAGCGTTAAACGATTTTTTCAAAAATCAAGTAAGTTTTTCCACCTTACATTTCGTTCGTAAATGTACTCGACGTTTGATATCGTAATTTCGAGCAAGTTTCGCGAAAAAAGATGTTTTCTTCGGGGTGCCATGCGAATCGACGTTCTCGCAGATTTGAATCGGGGTTAGCTTACGAAATCGCTGCATGTATCTTACTTTTGACGAATTCATTAACGTGAAAGTTTCGATTGCCTATTGAAATATATCATTAGTTGCGACAATAGTTCGTTTTATCGTTCGTCCTTCACTTTTGCTTTTCTCAAATTCGTCATGAATTTTTCATCGCTATAAATTATGTAAACCAAGTATCTCGATTACGAGTTAAACTTGGCGAATCTTTCAAGTTGTTTTGCAGCGTATCGTAAACTATGTACAATGTAGTACGTTGTTTTGAATTCGTTTTCAAAAATATTGCGCATAATAATTGTTTTGAGTTACATTCATCGTGGTACGGTTATTTTTGCGAGAGTGAAGAAGTAGGAATCGTCGGTTTGATTCTTTTATATTTTTTTCATTCCATTCTGTTCTATCGAATTAATGTAAAAACTTGCTGAAACATGATATTTTGTAATAGCCACATCGAACAGGCAGCCGATAAAGAAGAGAAAAAATATACGTAGTTACGTGATGGAGATAAATATACTACATATTAAAAAGCAACACGAGCAAGGAGTATTGATACCTATGTCGGATAAGGATGGAAAAATACCTCTGTGGCCGCCGCCGCCACTTGGAGTTGGCAATGTAAATCGAGCATCTGAAAACCTTCGTTTTCTACGCTATTACTTTCTTTTCGGTTTCATTTTTTATTTATCGTGTATGTGTATGTGTGTGTGTCATCGAACGAGGTATTAAATTCGCAATTTTCATCATCCTCCGAAAGAGAATTAAAGTTGAAGTGAAAAAAAAAATGATCTTTCGTGATTTTCGTAACGTATTGGACGTCTGTCGAGCGGCGAGACTTGACCCACTAACATGAATATTACAAGGAAATGATACACGTAATCATAAACTAGTGTGAAGACTGAAGAGAGATAACTCGAAGCTTAACGATCAAGAGTGCAGTTTAATTGTACACCGAGAGTCGGAGCGATTTTTGTGTGTGCATATTGTTTATCGTCGACTTACTCGTAAATTAACGTTAGAGTGAAAAATTTATGTAGGTTGTCGTTGGTATGCCAAGTGATGGAATGCCATTCAAATAATTCAGGTTAAATCTAGAAATTGTGCTGTTCTGCTTGTCACTATTTTCTCCCTACCAGACCATCGATTAAAATCGAGCCTTATTTTTCATAATACATATTTTTATTCTCTTCTCGCGATCGCAGGATTGATTACCTCTGGATCTTGCTTTTTTTTTGGATTCGCAAGCATTGGCGGTGACCTTATTTTTAATTTTCGTTTTTAGACGTGCCTACTACATATACCTTCTATCCATCTTCTTAATGACTCTATGTTTTTTTATTTTTTTATTAGTATTGTTCGGAGGTACACCGCTTCGGAGTAACCTTGAATAATTATCTTTCATTAATACGTTCAATGAGAAAAATCATATTTATATCGAAATACGAGTACAAACCGAACGTGTACGCGGATTTATGGAGGTATTTACGCGTTCGCCTAATCATTACCATTGTTAAATGTGAAAAATTTTAATTGATTGGCCGAAAATAATCGGCGAGCTAATTTCAATAGGTAGAAGGTTACCTCTATTATTGCGGTATATTGATTCACCGTGTACCATAAATATCGACTCGAGAGTTCTATTTATCAATAGATGCAGGAAAATTATTTATCGCCTATTTGTAGCGCGAGTCGGAAAATTATAAACAAGCATTGACGTAACCAGAGGATAAAAGGTGAAATTTTACTCAACTTTTAGCGCAGAGCAAGAGGAAAAGTTTAAAATATATAAATTTCAATTGTACCTACGTTTAAAAATAATTTACCAAATGCGTAGGTTTCGATTGTTTGCTCATTGGTAAAATTTATTATTGTACTTCGTCGGTGTTCGAAACCGTTTAAAAATGGTTAAATATAGCCGATTCGAGCTGGTTTTTTTAAAAATTCGCTTTCGTAAAAATATAATTATTCAAAAATCGTAAATTTGTCGAGATTATAAATTCGCGAAATTTATTGCAACCGCGATAATCTGCAAAATTTGATCGCAGTCAATCGACTGTGTTGGAAAAAAAATTACAGATTAGAGATTAAAAATTCGATGCATTTTTTTCAATTTTTTTTTTTTTTTCAATTTAACCACACCGTATATAGCCTTTCTTTCAGCTCGTAAAATTCGAAAGGCCAATGTGCCCGAAGAAATACATTTATTATCCATCAGACATTCACGGTCAAAACACGTTTGAAAAATTACTCGACCTTCGAAGTTTCGTATTTTTCACGATCGAACATCGCACCAGCAATTTTTCTAAGCCAGTGAAATCGTATGGGAAGTAAATTTTCGTCAAAATTTGCACCGCACGGTGTCGTATTTTGTTGAAGCAGCTGTGTGAAAAAAAAAATCCGTTAAATAAATATTATCAATTCTCGCAAGCCAGCAATTCGTAAAAATGTAGTCGCGAAAAAACGTGGCAAAATTTATTACGTTTTTAAATGACACGACTGCGAAATTTTTTTACGGTCGTGTTTCAGAAACCTCTTTGATTTTTCGAGAAAAAAAAATTCGTCGTGTACGAACCGCAAAATATGTTTATGCGGCTTGAGACGAAGGAAAAAAGGAATATTTAATAGAACACGCGATCGTTGGTGGGTTTAATCGACTCATTATGTACAGTTATCAACAGGTACCCTCGATGTTTCAACTGGTCGAGGGATGCGTTTGTAATTTGAGCCGACATTTGTGTTTCAAGGGTGGTTAAGGCGGTGTACATCGGATACGAGGTGTTTTATTTGTACTTTTTGTACGTGAAATGTGATGTGTGACGGAGTAGGTGACTAGGTATAGGAGTTCTGGGGTGGTCCTTGAGATATTTGGTATCGGATTAGGATTTGAGTGAATAATATGCTCGTTTATCGAAGTTGAAGTCATCTAATCGAAGTGTAATTAAAGCCTAAATGTATGATGCGAGCAAAAAGCTGATAGATCATCGAATTAATTATTTTTGGATAATTCATTTCAATCAGCTCTTTTCCCGCAAGATTTTCATCAAATTTTTGTTCAAAATTCAAGTTTTTCAACTACAATTTTTTCAAACATTTTGGGCTCTCCCTCCTTTTCCCTCCTCTTCTTTCTAATACACCAAAAAATAGTGCCCCAGTAGCAAGTACCCGTTGCATTTTCAATATTTTGTGATTTTTTAGGGCAGCAGTTGTCCTCAATTTTTTTTCAGCACTTTTTTAAAATTTTGTTGAATAACAACTTTTTAAAATTTTGTTGAAAAACATTTTTTTCAAAAAATTTGTTGGACCACAATTTCCTCAAATTTTTTTGAACAACATTTTTAAAAAAAATTTGTTGAACCACAAATTAGAATTTTGTTGAACAACAATTTTCTGAAATTTTGTTGAACAAAAATTTTTTCCAAATTTTGCTTAACAACATTTTTTAAAATTTTATTGAACAATTCTTTGTTGAACAACAATTTTTTCAAATTTTGTTAAACTTGAAAATTTTGTTGAACAAGTTGAAAAATTTTTTTTAAAAATTTTGTTGCTTCAAATTCTGCTGAACAACATTTTTTAAAAAATTTTGTTGAACAACAATTGAAAATTTTGTTGAACAATTTTTTAAAAAAAATTTTTAACCACAATTTCTTCTGTTGAACAAAAATTTTCTCAAATTTAGTTGAAGAACATTTTTGTTGAACAATGATTTCCTTGAATTTTTTCAAGCAACAAATTTTTCAAATTTTGTTGAACAACATTTTTGTTAAACAATAATTTACTTGAATTTTTTCAAGCAACAATTTCCTCGAATTTTGTTGAACCACAATTTTTTCAAATTTTGTTGAACAACAATTTTTTCAGATCTTGTTGAACAACATTTCTTTCAATTTTTGTAGTTGAACTGAATTTTTTTTCAAATTTTGTTAAACAACATTTTTTTCAATTTTTATAGTTGAACAACATTTTTTTTTTGAACTTTGTTGAACAACAATTTCCTCAAATTTTGTTGAACAACAATTTTTTCAATTTCTGCTTGTTGAACAACATATTCCTGATAAACAATTTTTCAAATATATATATATATTTTTTTGCAATTTTAATCAGCTCACAACTGCAATCTTCTTCAAGTTTTGTTGAAAATCAAACAAGTAAATTTACCGCTGGCCAACCAAACATCCTTCGATCGATGATCGATTCAATTTCGCGAACTCACTAAGCGACGAAAAATCCTTCAAAAAGTTGCCTTACCGACCCAACCTTCAATTCGATCACCAATGCAAACTGAACTCTTAATACGGTTATTACGCGAAAATACGCAAATCCTCGTACACTACACACGCAAATCTCGTATAATACCTAATAAATGAATTACCCAACAACCATCGACAAACGTCTCGAAGACCAAATCAATTTGTGTATAGGTATCTGTAACGCGAACCGTGCGATAGACAAAGAGAGTCAATGAAAAAAAAAAGAAGAAAAAATAAAAGAAACCCGCGCCGCCAAAGGTATTGACATACTAAATTCCTGCGCTCGAATATATATATATATTTTTTATTGTCAAAACCACGGAAGTAATTTAATGGTATAATTTTTACCGCAAATTCACAAGTGCCAAGGTAGTCGAGTTATTTCCAAATGTATATGGAACGCAGAGCAGAGTATGCGGTTGCAATCCGGCTTTTGTCTGTATTGCAAATTAGAAGGTTGCACGGCTCCACGAGATCGTACCTGCATGTGTAGTGGTGAAGAAGGGGTGGGGAGACGATGTCGGTACATGTGTAAATTTAATGCATTGCAATTTGCACTGCGCTATTGAGTGAAAGTTACGTCAAGTGTAACTTTTCCTATCTCTTTGTTGGCCGATCGAAACGAACAATTTCGTCCAAATGATGTAACCGAGACGGCGAAAAAAAAATTCGAGGGTTTGTTCGTAGGTACTCGTAGCTGGCCGCAACAACGGTTACGTAATCGAATAGGTAGCCCGGCTCAAAAAGTATCTAGGAATTTTTCCGCCGATGCCGATGCTGATCTAATTTCAGTTATGTGAGATTACGGACGTGCTCTGGTATGTATGTAGAATGGTGAGGTTTGTTTGGGATGATTGATGCTGATCGCTGGTACCAGATGAAATGTGTCCTTGCTGGGGGGGGGGAGGAAGGGTTGTCCAAAATATTGGGTTTCCAATACGTATCTCTCATTGGCAATCGGCGAAAAATCACTGATCCTCGGTCAGCATTGCAACACAGGCATCAATCAATGAGAAAATTCACCTAGATACAGAAATCAGTGAAAACATCGCTGAAATTTCGGTGAATTTCACTGATGTTTCAGTGATATTTCAGTTGGAAAAAATCATTGAAAATATCATTGAAAATATCATTGAAAATTTACTAAAATATCAGTGAAATGAACTGAAATTTCAGTGATTTTTTTCAATGATATTTCAGCTAGAAAAATCATTAAAAATTTACTAAGATATCGGTGAACTCCGTCCAACTTTCAGTGAAAATTTTGGCGAATTTCGCTGAAGTTTCAGTGATATTTCAATGGAAAAATCACTGAAAATATAAGTGAAACAAACTGAAATTTCAGTGATTTTTTCAGTGATGTTTCAGCTCGAAAAATCAGTAAAATTCATTGAAATATCAGTGAACCCTGCCGAATTTTCAGTGAAAATTTCGGTGAATTTCGCTGAGGTTTCAGTGATATTTCAGCTGGGGAAATCACTGAAAATAACAATGAAATGAACTGAAATTTCAGTGATTTTTCATTGATGTTTCAGCTAGAAAAATCAGTAAAAATTCATTGAAATATCAGTGAACCCTGCCGAATTTTCAGTGAATTTCACCGAGGCTTCAGTGATTTTCAAACTGATACGCCAATTTTTTAACAAATCACTGAAAATACCAGTGAAAATCACTGAAAATATCAGTGAAAAATCACTGAAAATATCAGTGAAAAATCACTAAAATGAACTGAAACTTCTGTGATTTATCAGCGATATTTCAGTTGGAAAAAGTGACTGAAAATATCGGTGAATCCCGTCGAATTTTCAGTGAAAATAGCTGAAATTTCACTTACATTTCCTCTTATACGAAAATCAGTGAAAATATCAGTGAAAAATCAGTGAAATTAACTGAAACTTCTGTGATATGTCAGTGATATTTCAGTTGAAAAAAATGACTGAAAATATCAGTGAACCCCGTCAAATTTTCAGTGAAAATAGCTGAAATTTCACTTACATTTCCTCCTCTACGAAAATCAGTGAAAATATCAGTGAAATTTTCGACGAATTTCACTGATGTCTCAGTGATTTTTAAATCGATACTTCGATTTAAGAAATCATTGAAAATTTCGATGAAAATCACTAAAAAAAAAAATCAGTAAAAATCAGTGAAATGAACTGAAATTTTAGTGCTGCAATTCTGATCGGAGATCAGTGATTTTTCGCCGATTGCGAATGAGAAACTCTACGTAATTGTGACCGATATCGTGGCAATTCATATTTAATACCTAAATCCTGCCAAATAGACTATCGTGTTATAAAGTGAATGGATTTATAGAGCAGAGACAAGGGCGCGAAAGGGGCGCAGCACAAGGCACAGGCGGTTGCACACACGAAGCGTACGTTAATGTAACGCATATCAATGATGAAATATTTAACGACTTGATAACCATTACGTTATGAGTATATTTTTTCGTCTATTTTCGATGGTAATTGATGCATTCTGCGTAGTTATATTTGTTTTATATGTACTTCAAGCCTCTTCACCGCCTCCGCCCATAATGCGCGATGTACCAGAAGCAAACCATAACCTGAGGACTTACTCGACCGCGAATGAATTGCACCGCGCATTTAGGAAGCGAACGCCGCCGACTCTTGAGGCGGACTGGACGTGCGGACGAGTCTTATACGGTCAAGGATGCGCACCACATACATTCGTAGTATATGTGCACTCGAAAGATTTGGAAAATTTTCAAAACGGCGATGCTGCAAAATTCGCCTTCGTCCAATCCATCTGCGCTATACTACATATTTGTATGCGTTACCTCGCGAGACCTTGACCGTGTCGTTTTAACTTTGCGAACATCTGTTCTGTCATTGTAGGCACGCCGTCGCCAACAAATTGGCGAAGTACTAATTCGGCCAATTAACTCGTAAGTGTCGCTATTGTCGCGAAATCAAACATACGACGAGTACGTGGTACGTCGCGTCGCGTCGAGCCGACGAGCCGGCCTGTCTGGCCAGGTCGATCGCTGGAAAAATCGCATTCGAAATCCTCAATTGGAAATTTTTTTCAATCGATACCTTAACGAAGTTGCGCAAATTTGCAATTCAAAGTACGTACACCAAAAAAAGCATCCACCCACGGTTCGCGACGATCAACCGTAGGTAATTACGTAACGCGCGGACGATGACTCGAGTTGCTAAAAATGGCTGCTTGGAAAATACGTACGTACATATTCGTCGTCGCAAATAAATCATTATTTATAGATTTCGCAATTTTTTTTTCTTTTTTTTCACCCCGCTCGCGGCCGTCTCCTATTCGCGGACCCGTTCATTGAAAAGAAGAAAGATTCAGGAAGTGATATACCTAAATGTCAAAGTTTGAAATTCTCGTTGACCTTTCATTTGTGGGAAAGTGAGGTCGAAAATGGCCGCCGATTACTTTGACCTATGTTAATTTCAGCTTAAAAATTAATACCGGATTCGGACTCGTCCAGTTGAAGAAATTCCACATTATCGGTGTAAAAATAGGTACTCGCTTTACCAGCTCGTTTTTCTATACTTAATACGTACGTAAGCGCACAGGTCGTCAATCGGAAATAGACTGCGATATCGGGCCACTTCCCTGCGCGTCTCCGCACTCGGCGCACCTGCTGTCGTGTATTGACCATTCGAAGTGTATCGATGAATGGCTCTCTTTTTTCTTTTCGGAGTAGCTATTTTAATTAGATAGCGATTCTGTTCGGAGGATGTTACTTAACTTGGGGGTTCCCTTCCCTTCGTCTCGTACCCCGTCCTCGGAATCGTCATTTAGGCTATTTAGATGCGAAAAGAATCGCTTTTTATTTTAATTACCGGCAACTTTTCTCATTTTATTACGTCCGTAAGCGTTAACTTCTATATGTGAGTAGTTACTTTGTATACTTACTTATGAGAGGGCGAGGAGAGAGGAAATTCATTTTCCGTAATTAACCAACTGTTAGAGGAGGTTTGCATTTTTTTTTTTTATAGTATTTTGGTTCGTTTTCTTTCCAATTGTTCGTTACTTATGCTTATTAAAGTGAAAAAAATTGTTCGAATCTTGGTCGAATTTCAATTTTTTATCAAAAAATTGATATGTTTTTTCATCTCCTCGACCTTTTGCCCAAAAGACTCGTAATCGAGCGTGTATAACTTTCTTTATTGATTTGGATGAAGGAAAAAAAACACCTGCTAATGAGACCCGATCTAAAATACTGAGATGATGAAATAAAAGTCATGAATTACTCTTTGTACGAACATTGCGGCCGGATCGACGACCGACGAGAATTTTCTCCCAGTTCTGAATTTAATTAAAGTATATTTTTGTGAATTTTTTGACTTTTTTGAAGGCCACCAAATAATTTTTCCGTTGTATTTTTTTTTATTACTTGTACGCAAGTTTCACTTCGAAATTACACAGTACACACTTGATACGTACCGAGTTTGAAGGAGAATATGTATCATCGATCGGAATCGGCTCGAAGAATTATTCTAATTTCGATAACGTCGACGAATAATCCCCGTTTTCCAATTCAAATGAACATTTCAATCGTTATTGCGGTGAAAACGAGAACTGATGGACGAGAATCATCTTACACGTGTGGATTTAATTATAGGTAGAGAATTCGAGATCTTCCCTTTATCGCTCCACCACAGCTCCACCCATCGACGGTCGTTATTGCATACGAGTTTAATCAAGTAGCTGTACCTGCACGTTTAATATGTAGTTGTCAGTGATTTTTTTTCTCTTTTTTTTTGAGAGAGAGAGAGAGAGAGAGAGAGAGAGGGGTCATTTTTTCAACACGTTTCGATAGATTGATTCGGTGGCACATTTTAAAAACTAGTTGGTGAGGATGAGAGAGAATTTTATAAAGGATTGGATAGGGTTGTGCTAAAAAATATTTTGAAAATTATTTTGTAAACTGCGATTACATAAGGTGATGGGAGGGGGGGGGGGGGGTTGAAAATTCTCCGAGATTTTGAGAAAAATTTTTGTCGAAAAATTT
>FIZT01054417.1:0-17658 GCA_900065295.1 Paracoccus marginatus
AAACGCGTATTTGAAAACTTTGAATCGCGGTTTCTACATGAACTTTCAGAGGTGCAATTCTGAAAAATCAACAGTCGCAAAATAATATAATAACCAGGGATGTAATGATATTTTTGATCACGATAATATCATGATTAATCGGATCATCTCAAGATCGATCATGATCATGATCGGGTAATGTATCGATCAAATTGTGATCGTGATCGTTGATCGATTATTGATCATTACATCCCTGATAATAACTTATAAGTACAAACGCATGCGCACAGTCGAAAACACAAAAATGATACTTGGAACCGGGCGGTTATGATTGTCTCGTCTTTTACGTTATAAGTATATTTCGTTCAAGTATTTTTCATAAAATTTTCAACGAAAGATTGGAGAAATATTAACGATAAAATACGAGTATTTATAAATAGCAAAGACAGCGTTTAGCTGCAGCTTCATTCAGTAAAAAAATCAGTAAAAATTATTCAAGAATAATAAAACATTCGTACATGATATTTGAGACAATTTTGAATACCTATTCATAGTAATCGAATACGGACATATTAGGTAGGTATTTTATTTTACAAAGGTAACAAAAGGTAACAGAATAAAATCAATAATACGTACATCACAAATACTTAAACATTGTAAAATCAAGCATTTGCAGCTTCTAACATTACTGTGAGATAAATACGCATATCTGCCACGCAAAAATTAGAAAACACCTAACCCTACAATACAATACCAAAAGTAGAATACATCGTAATCTTACACATTTGTACAACACGTAAACCAATCCCTAGTGGGCTATTAATTATTATCACAAATTTGAAGACATTGGTCCTTTCAGTCGTTGCAAAACAAGTAGAGAAAAGGATCGAAAAATTACATTCACTTTAACCACGAGAACACTTCCTACCGAGAGTTCCATTACTAGCTAATCTCTCGCTACAGTCGCATTCCTGTAACATGATACAAAAATTCGTGACCAAACCAAATTAATCCGATAATGCGACTACGATAAAAAGCTCTCCTACCAAATATTATAAATTCGGAGCGATCCAATTCAAAACCATGAATCCAACTTCTAGACCTATGAAACACGCAGCATTGGCAGGAAAAGCTCTAACCATCACAGGGGTTATACCCTTGAACAACGCCGAAGCGCCTTCTTCGGCCATTAATTTTTTGAACACGTCTCTCAGTCCATTCGGATAAGTACCTTCGGGCGCTATAAAGTCAGGCAGAAGAGTTTACAAATCAAAATATATCAGCGAAGCTATACATCGAGTAACTAAAATTAAACGCTAGGAAATCATTTTTACCAGTTTGCAAACGACTTTTGAGCACGTCAGCAGGCATCGCAACGCACCAATTGAGAATACCAGCCATGCCACCGGCCGGAATAGCGATAAGTAGTTTTTGTCCTAAGGTGTCATTTTTTTCAGCCGGTGTTAAAGCCTCTTTAATTACTTCGTAGGTCATGAAATACATTCCGCTAGCGGGTATATCTGCGAATAAAATTACAATTTGGTAAATAATTCGTGTCAATGGAAGTCAATAAATACGCCGATAAGTAATTTCTTTCAACGTGAGCTTAAATAATTAGTCCACCAACGAGGAAGAATCGATAGCTAACGTTTCTATGCATCTATAAAAATTATCAAATATTCACTACAAAGGAAACAGGATGACATTATCAGATAAATTGTCGTATTCCCGAGAAGCTTACAAATATTATATCAATAAATTACCCACAGTAGTCGCTTTACTACTGTCGTTTGAAGTTGATTTTTTAATGAAAATGTTATACATTGCTTTTACTCTGTTGATATCAGCGAGCTACGTAACGCCTTCTGAAGTAAGTACTAATACGGTGATTACAGAAGTAGCATACCTACTATAAAAATTCAATTTTCTTCAAAAATTCATACCGTTTGTCGATAATAATTATCGTAGCCTAATCAAACGATTACAACTTGCCCAAAACAATGTGCATGCAACGCGGAATACGTGGCAGATTTGCCATTAATGAAATGGCTAACCTTACCAATAGACAAATACTGGCAACAGGATGAATCACCTTTCGACAACCAGGTATCCAACTACATTCACGCAACTCATTAAGTATGTACCTATGCCAATATTGTCAATCACACCAGCAAAGTATAAGCACAAGTTTGAAACTACTACTGATTATGTTACGTCAGGTCAAGTCAGGTAAATAAATATAGGCCTAGTGATGAATTTAAGGAGGTTATCTACCTTAGAATGTAGTAATCATGCACAAAATATGAATTCATTTTATAATCGCAAAGTTTCATTGCCTGAATTTCACAAATAACAGTATCTTGGAAAACAAAATAACGTTATTTCAACGACTCTATGATGCGTATATTTTGTAAGGTTTGGGATGAAAATGACGAAGTTCGACTGCAACATAATCCACTTTTGCATGCGGCCTTTTGTGTGGTTCAAGAAGACACCAAGTTTGTCAGTGCTGATGAATTCTCACCTGCCATTGAAGTAAGTTCTATTGTTGTCATATTTATTCAATCAAGCAGGACACTGATGACTGAACAACTCAAATATTGTCGCATTATTTTTCACTTATCTAGGCTCTGACCATTCTATACGGACCAGATTCTTTAAACCGAACCATAGAAGACGAACTTTCCACTTTTCACGATCTCCTTGCACTAGACATTCAAGGTTACCAGCAGGCAGCTCCCTACTTGGAAATCTTTCTCAAACACAACGGTCTACTGGCACTGCAAAATCTACAATTTCTCAATATCCAATACGTGAACCTACTTCCAAATCCCAACTCGACAAACAAAGACATTCCAAAAGCAGCTCAGGAGTACTTACAAACCATACGATTGAAGCAAGCATTCAGCAAAAGTGAGAACTTGACGTTTATACTTCCAGACGAGCCTGAAATAGTACCTTACGAAGAATTCAAAACGAAAACCAATATCGTATCGACCTTCGCACACCTTTCGAATTTGCAGATCTTACGTTTGTATCGTTGTAAATTGGAGTTCATTAGATGGGAAATGTTCGACGGGTTACAAAACCTACAAACCTTATCTTTAGAAGGTAACGAGATTTCGAGAATTCCGGAATTCGCATTCTACGGAATGCCTAATCTTAAGGTGTTGATATTATCGAATAACAAATTATCCAGCATTAGTACAGAAAGTTTAGCCGGTTTGTTCTACTTGGAGCATTTAGACTTGACTTATAATCAGCTTAGGTATTTATCGGATTTTACTTTCGCTCCTCTGCCCAAGTTGATCAGTTTGGATATTCAACATAATCCTACGGTTTCAATTCGCGGTGGTACTTTCGAAGTAATGAACATGACACGCGAGTTATTCATCGGAAACGATAATAACGCAGTGGCGATTCATAGTTTAGCTTTCAACGGGCTAATTAAACTGGAGAAACTGTTAATCGTCGGATTGAATGTTTCCACTTTGGAGAAATCACTACTGCAAGGGATGCCGTTCTTGAAACATTTAAAATTGCAAGGTAAAGTGGAGTATATTTATTTCGACGCTTTTGCTAATTCCATACAACTGGTAAGTTTGATATTGAAAGATTGTTCGTTACGATCTTTATCGATGGACGCCTTTTACGGATTAGTTAATCTAGAATCGCTCGACTTGTCAGATAATAATTTAGCTACTTTACCGAAGGGTATTTTCGACGGATTAGAATCGCTCGTTGAATTGATCCTCGCGAATAACAAGTTGACTAGTTTACCACCTAACGTATTCGATAACTTGGGCAATATACAAACGATCAGATTAGATAATAATCCTTGGGATTGTACTTGCGAACTATCCACTTTACCTTTTCATATCGTGAATAAGGTAAAGAAAGCTAGATTGGTAGAGAAGTGCAATTATCGGTACGATAAATCACCTTGCTCTGTGCAACGTGAGGATTATTACGCTTATAGTCCGAAAACAGTACCGAAATGCGATACACCTGAACAGTATTCCGGAATGAATTTACCTTTCGTAATGAAAAACCAAAATAAACTAAATTGCCGGAAACAAGCTAAAAATTTGAAAAATGAAAACAATTTCATTTCGTTATCGCCTAGTCAAACTGGCGCGTTACATACGAGTAATAGCGAGGAAAACGCAGTGCAAGGTGGAACAGAACCGAAGTTTGTGGATCATAAATTACACTTTAGCAAACAAAAGCAAACCAAATATAACGGTGAAACGGAAAATTCGTCAATTCAAACTCAACTATCCGATATGAATGAAATTGATGACGATGAAAAGCATGAAGATGTTACAGATTTGTAATTAATAATAGTATTTGATTTCTTTGTTAATTTCATTTGACAATAATTTTAACCCGAGTTCATTTGTACTAAGTAATTAGTCGCACGTATACGATCAACTTCTTTGTCATTATTTTTATACGAAAGTTTATAATAGCCTTATTTCTTCTCACAATAAAATATTACGATGTGAAGGACGTAGGAGTCATGTTCCATGCATGATGCATGATTACCTCATTTTTATCAAGTGATTGGAAAAGCATGAACTCATCTACTTGTACCTATCTACCCAACACTCACCTCTTAGTAGTGTAGCACATGTTCCTTTATAAATTGATCTTATTCCACCTTCAGCGTACAATTTTTTTATCGCATCTACAGGACCGTCATATTTGACTTTTTTCCCACTGTCTTGTACCTGTAAAATAATTTAAATTCAGTTCAGTAAAACTGCATTCGTTATATCGCAGTGATTACGAGAACATTTCGGTAATTCAATACTTAACAGTACTGAGAATATTCCTCAGAATGAACTAGAAATAATTTATTAATTGATCTTTCAAGTACATTTTTTATAACAGAGAGACTGTTGCTTAACGTAAGTATGCCCACAAGGTCAAACATTTCGTTTCATGTCCCAAAATACAAAGCATTACCTACTGTCGTATTAATAATGTAATATTCAAATTGTAATATACAGGAATGTAGGTATAGGAAAGCGAATTTTGAACGATTCAAAGAAAGTTTCATTACGCAACGCGGTCATCATTGATTAATCTAATCTTGTTCACGTTGAATCATTAGAAATTAATCATTTCCTTCTTAAAATACTTTTCAAGTCGGTGTACTTTTGGTGAAAAAGATAAGATAATTGGTCATTTAAATAAACTCGAATGCAATACTGCTGACAAAATTTAAAGATCTTCTAATTATACAACACACGAGCTAAACCTTCGAATAAATTATTAAAATCCAACGGCTGAGAACCACTGCAACTGATTACATCGAGTGCGTTCGCGACTTGATATTTTTTCATATAATTTGTAATAGTCGATAACGTAAGAGCATTGCCACGTACTGGCGGACATAACAAACGTTTATCGTAAAATTTCAACGTCTACCAGGTGTTACGAAGTTTACGATTGTCTGCCCCAGACAACAAGTCATTCGTAAACTTGTATACGTATGCATGTAAATAAAACAAAAAAATAACGCTTACTTGTAGCAGACATTTGATTCTTTCTCCAGGTGCCATAATACTGGTAGTGAAAATACCGGAAAATGCTCCAGCGTAGAGAATCTGTAGTTTGGTTAATTCGGCTTCGCTACTTCCGGCGACTATTTTCTTACCCAATCCATAACCCAAAAAACTGATAGCGAAAATAGGAGCAACTCCGGTCAACGGAGCTGACATACCTGTTGAGGATAAATTCGTTAAATACAACTCGAGACAGGAAATACAAATCAAGGTACCTTTGTATAAGCCTTTGAATCCTTCTTTTTGCACTGTTTTCACTGCGCAGTCCCATGTTCCACGATATAACGGCGACTCTCCAGGTTTAACTAGAGGCATAGTTTGGAGTCGAACCTTGAAATATACGAGCCATTATTCTGGATATCTAGTAATGCATGCGATGAGTGTATGTGAGATATAACGAGTTCGATTTAATTTTAGAGAACATCGGCACGGTTAGGTAATACAGGTGGTTCTAGATGCGAAAGGATGGAGTGTATAGAGCAGATTATAGATACAGAGTAGTTGAATGCTATGATACAATCTGATGAAAAATATTACTGAATAAGGTAAATTGAAAATGAGCTCACTTTGATGGTATCCAGAGGATGACCCACCAGCACCGTGCAAACACCACCGAGACCTCCGGCAAGAAAATATTTCACTGGACTGGTTTGATTTTCACTCATTTTGAAATAAAATATTAAAAATAAATTACACTAACTAGTACTAAATGAGAATTTGAAAGAAGTGTATTAAAAATTCAACAGTCGCCTTCTTCGCCATTGACGTTTGAGTTTGATAACGTTGTTGTTCATGGGGTGTTAGACTGAACGCTTACAAGACCCAAATTCATGGTGAGGTGTAAGATGAAAACATTTTTTTTTCGAACTTGAACTTTGAGAACCCATGAAAACTTGAAAAGTCAAGAATCAGAATGAGATGATCTCTCTCTGGTGAAAACTGAAAATATCAATTTCCTGACAAGTGACAATCGTCTCGTAGGAAAAATAAGCATTATTTTACCCTGCATGGTTTTACACTTGTTCATATTGACTCTTTCACGAACTTTTTTCTTCTCTAATGCAACAAGTTTTGTCGAAGTCAATAATCTCCATGAAAAAGACGCGTTGTTATTGAAATATGCAACCAAATCATTTTTTTGTACGCAAATCATTTATTATTCAAAAAAATTGAAACGTTTTTTTTGCTGTTTGTCGAAGTACCATCATGTCTAACCATGACAAATGTAGATAAGTACCTATATGCATAATTTTCATTTGAGAACAACCTCACGAGGGACCAGATAGGCAAGTTCAATTGTCTGATAATAATGACACAAATGAGATAAGCATTTTGAATTCAAGTCTGTTCGAGTACATCTACGTACACGAGTAAATCACGAAATTAGCGAGCTTAATGTTGTATTTCTAAGTGGCACACATGATTCTTTTTTATAATAACGCGACACCGCTGTTCATTCGATAACAATAAATAAGTTTTTTTCCACTGTTTTAAATTAAATAAAAAGATACAATTAAAACTTATACAGATGAGGAGTTAAAACTACACATAAAAATAAAAATCTTTTTTCAAAGACTAAAAAAAAAGGACACCAGGTTTTTCTGAAATCTCGAATGCTTATTGATTTTGGAAATATTCTTGAGCTCCTTTCGGGTCCGGTTTCATCGATTTACTACCCGGTTTCCAATTGGCAGGACAAACTGTATAGGAAAAAAACCGAAAGTATTATTAGATTAGAATGCGTTCATTACGTTTACTATGAATAGCACGTAAGCGGCCGTCTGTAAATAGAACCGGTTCTTATCATCATTAACATAATTTTTGATACGCATCACAACACCAAGATGGCGGCCGGAATGATTCCGTTATCTTAATTTCAACCTGCAGCGAGCGGATAAAACCGTAAAAACGTCTCGCATGTAGAACAATAACACTTTAGATAATTTTTTCCAGGATACGTTGTTAGTGTTTAACAACGCTGACCGACTTTTCATCAAAAATTTTACGCATTAGACATTATTCGAAATGAAAAATTAGCCACGCGTTCGGTATCGTTTGATTAGCTGAACACAATGACACACATACCTTCTCCATGCTTATCGGTAAATTGGAATGCTTGCACTAGACGGAGTGTTTCGTCGACGGATCTTCCGACTGGGAGGTCGTTGATTGTGACTTGCCTTAAGACGCCTTTATCGTCGATGATGAATAAACCTCGGAAAGGTATACCGGTTTCTTCGTTGTAGACGCCGTATGATTTGGCGATAGTCGCTGATTTATCCGCTAATAAAGCAATATTCATTTGACCGAGACCACCCTGGTTTCGTGGAGTATTTACCCAGGCCAAGTGGCAGAAATGACTGTCACAAGATGCAGCTACAACTTCACAACCGATTTTCTTGAATTCTTCAACTCTGTCGGAGAAAGCGATGATTTCTGTGGGGCAAACGAACGTACTGCAACAAAATGATCGAATTAGTATACTAATCTAGAGTATAATACCGTAAGTTGTACTAAAATACGATCACTTACAAATCTAACGGATAGAAGAATAAAACCAAGTATTTTCCTTTGAAGTCGTCTAATTTGATGTTCTTAAACTGGCCATTGATAACGGCGGTTCCAGTGAAGTTCGGAGCAGGTTTAGCTAATTGTGGTGCCATTATTGGATCTGCAAAAAAAACAAAAACAAAATGAACAACGTGATAATGCGGCGGAGACCGGAACAATGAACGCGGACGTAAAAACTAGAACATTATATTACACCAGAATAACCAGAGATTAAATTATTAATCACGCAATAATTCGTTAGGACGTTACCAAAATCATGAAAAATAAATCTTACCAAGACGTGTAAATTTGAATTTTTAATACATTACAAATACGTCCTACAAGTGGCCGTATTATTACAGACATTTTCATGCAAACATTAATAATTCATTACCAAACAGCGGCTCAGTTAAAACATGCGTCAAAGGTGTACAGAACTCGCACAAAGGTGTACTTTGTAATTTTGACCACGAAGTCGAAAAATTATCAAGCTTAATATTCAAAATTTCATTAAATATAATAATAAAGTGCGTAGAAGTAATCACTAACTAATAATCGGCGTGAGTATTGCATAATATTAGGAAAACCGAAATGGAAATTTTTTACTACGGTTATTATAGTGTTTGAAAGGTGCGGTAAAATACACGTTATAATTTTCCAAACAGTAAGAAAGTTCAATTACCTGAAAGCTTAACTTTCCAAGAAATTAAATGAGAATTATTAAAACACGGTTCCGATCACACAACACCACAATACGATGAAAAAGTTACAATGACAATGAAATTTTACAACGTTTCAGTATAAGGACGAGCCGGCATTCCGGCATTTTTCGTCAAGGTCGTTCGTGACCTGTACGAATTCGGAATCGGATTCTAAGTAGTGAACCGATTCATTAATGAATCAGACGATTCGCAGTCACATAGATGTAAGGAAAAAAATAATTCGAATTTAATTTAATTAAACATTATGATTAAATTCCGAATAATCTTAAATAAATTCGAAATTTTTTTGCATAATTATGTTTCTGCCTCTCATTTGAAAAATTAAAAATTTATTTAGAGCTTCAGCATTGCTCACTGATGGAGAATTTTGAATGTTGATCCATAACACTGCAGAAATTTTGGATGAAACGAAACTCTAATTTCATGATCTACAAAATAATTTATGAAAAATTTGAAAAACCAACTTGTTTTACTGGTAGAATGAATTTGCCTGACATGACAATGCGACGGTAACTGTCCCGTTCCGTTGATTCCAAATATATTTGGAAAACACAATAAACTTATAATAACACCAAGTGAAAAATGCATTCCTTTCAAAATTGGATACGAAACAATTCTTTGCAAAAAGTTACAATTCATGTAATGTTCGATTTCAATAGCTAAGGACAAAACTGAGTTCGTTCGTAAGTTTATAGTTGTAGCTCAAGATTCCTGTTAACTTTATCCGATGAAATTTGAAACGCTTACTAGCGTAGATAAAATCTAAATCTACGTACTGATAATCTGTATATCATCTCAAAAACTGATGATGCATGAGGTATAGATCAAGATACCGAACAGATTATGTTCTGAATCTCAATTAATACTCTAGATAAGTTTGTAAATTGACGCTGATTCGAAAAAAAACAATGGTCGAGGAACGTTTGAAAATATCCAGATTTTTGTCTTTTTCATCATTATATTTTTTCCTTTGTAAGCATATTTCTAGATATTTCTGCTCCAACATGCCTGATAGTAGGTACTGCAACGAAAACAAATGATTCATTCCATCCACATAAATGATAAGCTACCACGAAAAGACGTAACTTGACATCCATATCAGCTTGCAAGAACAATAAAGAAAAGAGCTAGACGGCTAATAAATGTTACAATTTATTACTCCAAAAAAATAAAAAGAAATAAGCGTGAGCTGTTTAGAGAGCATTACCAGTTATCAAAATTACACGACAAAAAAAAGTTACAAAACACTTCTTAAAAAAAAAAGAACAATCAAAAAGCGTACGTAAAAAATATCACCGAAGCGTTCACAAAGAATAATACAAAACACGAAGAAAAAAAAAGGAAACAAGAGATCATCAGACATCGTTGACTTTGCAAATTTTCACATTAACTGGGGTGTACTGATGGCAGTAATCATTTTCGTCGGGTGGCTGATTCAACGCTTCTTCTTCCTTAGCTGTAAAAATACGTCGAGTTTCATTGAAAATAAATAACGACGCGAAGGTAACACTCGAAAAAACACTTACAATACGCTATGATTCCTCTTTGAGCGTAGTTTACCCGACACGAGTAAAATAATGGACAGCGTGACCAGAAGCAACATATAACAATTAAAAATGATATCGCGAGGCAGGATGAAATTACAGTAATACTGACTAGCATCACTAATCTGTAAAATAGAAAAAAAATGTTATAAATTAATCACGTAATCGCGACTTAATATACCTTGTTTCAGCACGTAAATGGAAAAGAATAGAACAGGTACGTTAAGTAGGGCAGTGAAATAAATACGTATTTTATGAAATTGAAAGTACCGAATGAGAGTAAAAACGAAACACGATGTGTTGATCAAGATAGTATGGCAAGTTGATAATTTGAGCAAACAAGTAACATGGAATTTCAAAGATTATTAAAACAGTTGAAGTCGTACCGATCGTAATACTCATGGTGATGGTTTCTATTTAAACAACAAAATGTTTCAGTCGAATTCTCATGCATACAACAATGCGTATAATTAGGTTGATCTTTTGGCCCCGGACACTCTACTTGATCGTCGTTTATTCTACAAGAATCAGCTGCGACAAAAAAACACAATTCCATAAGACGTAGAATTTTTAAGGTGTAACCCGTAAAAAAAGGATTCAATAAACTTGAAGAAAATCCACGATAAAAGTCGAACTTACCAATGCATCTAACGATTAATGATCCAAGTATAACTAAAAAAAGGTTAACTGAGTAGTTGATACTCATGATGAAAATGGATTACAAAAACTACTATAGCTCATAAAAACTCAAAAAAAAGGTAAATGATTAAGAGCTTCCTAGCACAACTAGAAAGGAAATACTGCGATGAAATTCAAAAACAAGATCGAACCTTCATGTTTAAAAAGAAAACTTTTTTCGAACGTCGAAACACATGGCAAAACGATCACATCGACAGACTGAACAACGAGAAATGAACATCCGAAAGTAGAAGTACGACATGTTTAACTATTCGTCTCCATTAGCTAATGCGTAATCATTTCGAAAACAAATTCTTGACCGATTCACAACCCGAAATTATTTCCAGCATTAAATTAAATAAACTTATGGCCCAGATTTACTTAGATATTCTGGTGTTTTGTGATGATTTTTTTTTTGATAAAAATATCGAAAATTAATAAAATTGGTAGTGGGGTGGAAAGAGAAACTGGGAAAAATAAACAAATTATTGAAGTCCGATTGGCTGAATCACGAATGACGTCCGCATTGATTTCACATTAAACACGTTTGGCAACAGTGTGAATTGAATTTCAAATTGAAACTTTTTTCAGTTTTCCCAAAATTCGTGGTTCGTCGAAAAGTTGAAATCTTGAAAGTTTTTTTATTCAAAATGTACTATACTATTACTCTCACTTGAAACAATAATTATTTTTAACCATGATTTTTTTATACTCATCCAAATATCTTGTTTCCCACCAATAAATTGGAATAAAATAAAATACACTCATAATGTCGGCTTGAAAAAGGAGGACGTAACGAAAAAAATAGTTTATATTATTTTTATTCAATTACAGCTTTCGACCTGCGAGTTGAAGTAATTCAAACATGATTCAAGAATATTTTTATCACGTTTCCAATGTTTCTTTATGCAAGATAAGGGTTTAGGACCAACATCCACCACTGACACACTGAATTCGTACTTCAAATCATCGACATTTACTATCCACTCCGACGTAGATTGAGAGTCGCTAGAAAAATAAAAACATCAATTTGAGAAAAAGAGGGACAGAAAAAAATTGAAAAATATGCGCTTCTTACCTAGGTACATTTTTCACGGCTATCATAATGGATAAATCTTTACCAGCTGTTGATAAAGTGTAAGCTTCGGCAACATTTAAAATTGGCATCGTAATGTCACCAGATTGGAATGTAACATTTGATATTAAATTATCAATATGAGAAAATTCGTCCAAATTCTTTCTCATATGGGTTCTACAAATCATAAAGATAATCAGTGAGTACGAAAATACTTTTCAAGACAAATCTCTTCGTTGAGAACAACGTCCGTACTTGCTAAAGTCGTAAACTACTTCTAAGCCAACATCGTCCAATTTCTGAAGTTCCATAATACGACTAAGTATGCAGTTTTTTGGAAGACTACTCGTATTATAATCACATTTCAAGTTTGAATCGTGAAAAAGTTTGTTCATGCGTTCAGCTTTTTCATCGCAGCATATTTTGTATTGATTAGAACTGCTATATGGTTCAACTTTAAATGATTTTAGCTCTTCATTGACGGTGAAATCGTTTTTCAGTATAGCAATTAGTAATTTACAAAAGTGACTTTTGCATCTGGGAACGAAAAAAAAACATAGAAATGTTGCAGCAGTGCTTCAAAACTCATTAAATATAGTTAATTTACCGTTTAATACCTTCATCGTCTTGCGATTTGAAAAGCAAATCAGAAAGGACGCGTTCAATATCATGGGACATTGCCTCTCCAAACACTAGTTCTCCGTCCTGTAAAAGATATGCTTCAAATATATAACAACATATTATTACCATAAATTTGTTTATATGTACCTGTATTTTTTTAAAATTAAAGTATACCTTGAAAATTCTCAAATTATTTTGAGGCGAAGACAACAGACCTTCCAAAGCTTTCTGCATTCTGTTTTCGCATCTGTTGACAATCAAAAAAAAAATTACTGTTTACCCAAAAGCCATAATACCTAGATTAAAAATTAGAATTAAAGTTCGTTGACCAACCCAGAAAATAAATCCATAGGACAATACTCGCTCTTGTTTTCAATTTTACGTTCGTGTAACTAAAAAGTTGAACGTAATTAGAACGAAAAAATAATCAAGGCAGAAAATTAACGAAGGGCTAAAATGAACATACTTTAAAATATTGATTCATACAATACGCACAAACATCGAATTTACGATACGGTTCAGCGATCCAAGCCTGTTTTGGTTTGATTTCAATACTAAAAGTGGTTCCGTCAAAATTACTCTGGCCGAAACTGAGATCATTCACCGATTGTGCACTTGTCAGCAGCGCGTGTACGTAATTTCGAAAATCCAAATATTTGCGAGTGAATGCTTTGCGGAGTAGATCAGTTTCTATACCTTGAGCTGGTACGGGATGATTTTTGATCCCTTGATAATGATTACAGCGTGAAAGAAACGTATAATCTGGATGCATTTCAACGCCACCGAAAGCAATTCGTTTATCTCGTCGATGTTCTGTAATACATTCCTCATTCAACATTCGAGTCTGACGTTATAGGTCCGGTGTACAGGATCACATATCGAAAATCATCAATTTACCAGGTCGTTCGCCGAATAATTTTTCGTCCAAATGCTTGACAACTGTTTCAGAAATTTCAGCAATTATCGGGATTGTTAAATATTTTTCTGAAAAGAACGGGTTCATCAGACAGTAATAATACAGAAGAGAAATCGTTAACTTGTTCTTTTCATTTGATGGATTGACATCTTCGTTTGTATTACTTTTACGTAAGCGAAGAACAAATTTAATCTGTAAATAAACGTAAGAGTAAAGAAATTTTATGTACACATAAGCTTGAAGTACAATTCAATACGATGTTTGAAAAAATGAAAAAAATATAAATAACTTACTTCTGGTAAAGATAGAACCAAGTTTTCGTTTCCTTCTCCACGATACCGATAATGTAAATTATCAAAAATAGAATCGTTTAGTTTGAGCTTTATTTGGTCGAAATCTAACATTTTAAGCATGATAAAATTGATTATTGTACTCTTTAAAACAATATACAGGTGATAGAATTCATGAGAGAAATTAATTTAAACAGATGTTTCGACTTTATGATAACACGGAATTTTGAGTTTGTTGATAACATACGACGTTTACGAGGATGTCCCGAGTTAGGTTAGACTTCCCACGGTGGCTAGTGGTAACGCTAACCTAATTCGGGAAAAATACCCCGAGTTAGGTTAGCATTACCACCAGTCACCGTGAGAAGTCTAACCTAAGTCGGGCCTCGAATGTTGCGCGAAGCGCGATGCTGGGTTAAAATTCTAACCCTAGGTTAGGTTTGTAGAAATTGCATATCTCTGCCTGTTAACCTAACGAACCTAACCTAACCTAACCTAAGGTTAGAAGTTTAACCCAATATCGTGCTTCGTACAACGTTCGAATGTGTGATATATATCTCGACACCCGAGTTAGGTTAGACTTCTCACGATGGCTAGTGGAAAATTGAGAGACGGTCCCGGACGGTCGCAACAATGCGAGGCAACGTATTTTTTGCATAGATTTTTTGGTACTTTGGTCTTGGTTTGGTGGAGTATGTCGCCATTTGCCGTTTGGAATTTGGATTAATTTTTTTATGTTGTTGCGTTGTGATGATTTCCGATGATTGTTAAAAATTACACTTTCATATATTAGTGAATGTTACGTATTAATTTGTGAATGTACCTATACATTGATTTGATGTGATGTAATTAATTGAGTAATTAACAGTACCTACAATTTAACCAAAGTGCGTGAAGATGGTTCCAGAGATCTAATAATCATCAATTGCTTTGCTTAGTGTATAGACTTTTTTTTGAATAGCTCGTATTTATGGTTTTGCAGTAGATTTATGTTGAATCAGCGAATAAGCGAACATTTTTGTACATTTACTTAGGTAAGTGTAATCACTTCATGATCATTAAAAAACTGACGGGTATAGTCTTAGTTCACGGAAAGCTTGAATCAGTATAATTGAACCTTTACTCATGATTAATTCTAAAATTTTTTCGTAGGTGCAATTTGCTTAATATTGATGTCCACTGTCCAGTACGGTTACAATGGTAGTTCCGTTTGCTTTCGATCGAGTTGCAGACGTAATTTATACAGGGAAAATTTGAACAAGCTGTGTCTCACTTTGACTCTGCCGTATTCATATTCTGTCTGCTGCCGTTGGCGTCAGACGCGTCCTGACTATTATACTCGTATGATCCTCAAGAAAGGCAGGTCTTGCTGGATGGTAAATCTGTGCAAGAATATGATCCAATTTGGCTTCGCAATTACATAGGTACAGTTAGTCAGGTGTAAGAATTCTCATTTCATCGTTGAATTTTAATATTTTTCATCGACGATCTCAATTAACACACCACGCAATTATTTTTATCGGAGGAGCCGGTTCTATTTTCCGGTACGATACCTACGTGAAGATACATATCATCTACGGTCATCATAGTCCAGATCAAGTTACTATGGATGGACGAAGTAATCGCTGCGGCAAAGGAATCGAATTGTTTAAATTTCATCGAAACGTTTCCAGAAAAATTCTATGCATTGTTTGTTATTTATCTATTTCCATCAAGTAAATTAAAAATTAGTGTAGACTAAGTGTAGACTATTTTAGGTCTCTAATACGGCTTTCTCTTTTTCGCTTAAAAAAAAAAAAGAAAAAAAATCATTTTTAAATTTGAATAATAAGAATTATATTTGCATTTTAAATTTACATGTAGGTATGTGTGGTTTTTTACGGAAAATACATCAAAGAAAAATGATATACTTAAACTGAATTAATTTTCAATGTTGTGAAACAGCAAAAAAATATTTTAAGTACTTACTTAGGTACTTGTTTTTTTTTATGTGAATACTTTGTTATGTAATTGGCATTATGTAATCAAATCGAAACATTTTATTGCTTTAATTTTTACATAAACGAAAACATATCAAAATTAAACGATAATTATTTTAATAAGCATAATCAGCATTTTCCGAGTTCGAGAGAACCGGTAACCGATCACGATATTTCTGCAGTAAATAGTTTTGTAACGTTTTCACGTACACCGAATCCCTATTTTGAGTCCTTTTTCCGAACCTATAAGAAATTAAAACAATCATTGTAAAGACAGTAAAGTTATCAACTCATGCTTAGAATAATGCAGTCACGAAATCAAGTAGTTACAGTAAGTCTACGAATAACAATAATTTATATTACCTATACCAGATGGTACTTGATACGTATAGATAAACCTTTTTCCTCAATACTTACCTTGGTCTTCCTACAACAGCATAAAAATGACTCAAATTATTTAAATGAGATCTTAGGTCATTTGGTGATTCGAATGGTCTGTCTTTATCTTCTGAAGAAAACATATCTGTCAGTAGCATCTCTGGTTCTGCACAGTTTGCTGAGACCATTAACATAAAGTACAATGTCACAATTGTGGCAACTATTAATTTCATGTTATCTGAAAAAATAAAAATAAAATAAAAAAATTAATTTACCGAGAAGGAATAAAAACTCCTAGGCGTGTGTCGATAATGAAAAATTTTATCAATTCTGAATCATGCTATTCGTATTAGGTAGAGGTTGATAATTATTTAATTACAAATTTTCTAGCATCGAAGTACCTACTGTTTGAGGTGTGTAGTGTGTAGTAAGTAGTATATGCGTATACTGTATACTGTTTGTTCCAAAATAAAAAGGAATATTTACTATACTTCTGTTTCGTATTAACTTTTTTTTTAGTTGAAAAACTAAAATACGCTTGATATATGCTCATACTTGGGTAACTTTAAGAAAAAAAACAATTTTTTATGCTCTTTATCCTTATAACAAGACTCTATATCCCTTTGAGAATATTCGATAAATTTTGTTATTCTGTTTATCGATTCGTAACGAAATTAGGTATACGAATTTCTTTTCTAAAAGAGAAACAGCTATAGAAAATGATGCATCGAAAGAGGAGACGGGAGCTTAATTAAATTATATTTAATATTGTTAAAGCGACACTACATAAAGGCCACTTTGATAAATGGCTGCTAGTGTGGGACTATGTGATGTCTTTCGTCGATACCTACTCTATTTGAATGAAATGAGTCGTAAGTATGAAATTTTAAACGTTCCTATTGATGCAAAAATGAAGTCGGAAGGGCAGTTTTCTTTTTTGGAAATGATAAATAGGTACGAACAATTTATTGCGACGTACTTGAGACGTACATCTGACATCATTACATTGAAGTAAAATTAATCGACTAAGATTTACAGTATGAAACAAATAACATACAACGAGTTCGAGAAATGTGAAATGTAATGTAATATTACAATTTGTAATAAGTGATACGTAATGAAATGAATTATTTGAAAAATTTTCTCATTCTCGAATGTTTGTTTTCGTTTAGTTCACGTATTTTATAGGCGCGCTTAGGCAACACTTATTACATGATTGAAAAAATTTTGTGGTTGAATTTAATCGATTGGTATCACTGATTTGATTTTTTGCCTTAGACCATTTAGAATTAACATAGACCGCGCTAACTCCATAAGCGCTACGTTGGTTCTGTGTTCCAACATTATTGCTAT
>FIZT01054426.1:0-14170 GCA_900065295.1 Paracoccus marginatus
CCATCAGCGGGCAACCTGTTGTAGGACTGAAATTTTGACCATTGATCCTTCATGCGCTCATCTCTGGGAACACAACGCCGTTTTAACCATCCCGATATCTCTTTTCAGTCCCGAGATATTAGAACATATTCGAGGTGGACAAGACTTTTGTGCCATACTGTATGTAATTCGAAATTTTTTTTTTGGAAAATTCAGAATGTGCTGTTTTCATTTTTCTTCTTTTTTCCAAAAGTTTGAGATATCCTTTTCTGATTCAGAATCATTTCTTGTAAAATTCTAAAAAAAAATTGGGATATGTTCAAGGAATTTTTCCCCAAAAAAATTTTTTAATGAAGGAATTCTTTCAAAAAATCCAATGCTTTATTTTTAAAGTCAGAAGTGTTGATATTCAAAAAAACATATTTTTTAAAAAAATGTATGAAAATTGAATTTTGACCCCCTCCCCGTACAGTTTTTTTCTTCAAAAATGCAAGATTAAAAAAAAATACTTTCAGAAATATAGGTATTAGGAAGTTTTTTTCCAAAAAAGAAAAATTTCTTAGGTTGCATATTTATTTGGACTTTTTTTTTTGAAAAATTCAGAATGTGCTGTTTTCAAAATTTAAAAAAAAATTTCTTTTTGTGATTCAGAATTTCTTCTTGAAAAAATCAGGAGTACTATGTGCAAAAAATTCAAGAATTTTTTTCTGAAAAAAAATTTCAATGATAAAATTTTTTCAAAAAAATTTTATTTTCAAAGTCAGAAGTGGTTTTTTTTAAATAAAATATTCAGTTTTTCCCCTTTAAAAATTCAGTTCAAAAATAATTAAATTTTGAATTTTTCGCCAAAATTCAAAACGTTTCAAGTATTTTTTTCTTTTTCAAAAATTCACGGCTAAAAAACAGAATTTTTTGAGAAATATTGAAAATTTTTTCCAAAAATTTTGAAAATTTGGCTCTAAAAACTAATTTTTTTCTTTGTATTTAGGAGTAGTTTTTTAAATTTTGAATATTTTTTGTAAATTTATTATTTATTTTTTTTTTAAGGCAATGTATTTTGAGGGGAAAAAAATTACAAATTGGAACATTTTTTGCACGAGTTCTTCTGCGTTTAGGCCCATCTTTGAAAAGGAAATTTGCTATAAAAAAACCCGTCCTTCGATTTTTTTGACCTTTAAACTCGCTTCTTATAAAATGTCAATATAATTTGATTAATTTCCACGCAATATTTTCGCCTTGCGGTCGCGAGTTTCGATTCATTTACGCTCGTCAATCAATAGGTACAAGACGAAAAAGGTGTACAGGCATAAAAAGGTACGTACGGTACGTACGATAACGTGAAATCGATTCTCCAAAAAAAAACAAAACCTCGTCGGAAAATTAGACCGTATAAGTCCAGCTTAGTTGGTGAGAATACGCCCTCGTGAAATACAAATTTACAATCGTGTGAAACTGGGCCCGGCTGCCGTGCCGGAGAACGAGAATTAAAACGAAAAACAAACACACGAAGAAGAATCACGTTAATTACAATCCTCGACTCGGTGCGGAACCGTTTCATACACTTGATAGAAGGAATAATAATAATAACAACGTAATCAAAATAAAGCTAAATTAAGGCAGGAGGAGCGATATGAAAACACTTCAAATTAAAATATTGTTTCTTTAACATTTTAACAATTTACCAGTCTAGCTATACATAATATACAAAACTTCGCATAATAGATATACGTAAGTCGTAAGCTGTCAAAATTCTTAATCAAGGACGTCGTACTTTTCAAAGTATAAAGAATGAAATTAGTGTACCTTTATCCTCGCTACCTCCATTGGTTCTAGTTAAATGGCCCGAGCGATCTGCGTAGCAGCGGTCGTAAATTACGTATAGAAATTTACAGTAATGAAATCGTTTTATAATAGAGAGATATAATGTATGTAGGTTGTAGGTATATTAAAGCCGGCACCGCGACTAGGGTATTCGATTAAATTTTACCGTGCTCAGCGTAAAGTAAAACTTTGTCAGGTTGATTGATCGAGTAGAAAAATTTTATATCGCTATGAATTTACAGGGTACGGCCTTGTGCTTCGTAAAGCTCGTTAGATTTCGCGGATCGAGTTGAATTTTGCCCACATTTGTGGGCGTATCGTTGATAAATTGATGGCCAAAATTCAGCGGACCGCCGTCGCGTAATTTTACGTTTTTTATTCTTGCTATCAACAGTAGCCTGACAATCTTTATCTATTATTTTTTTAATTCTTTAAAAGCTTAATAATTTCACCACGAAATAGGGTTTCCTACGTTGTAATTTGCAATTTAATTTTTTCACTTTCTCTAGGTAAGTACAACCAGTTACGAACGTGTCATTTAATAAATACCTACTTTTTAACTTTGCTAAGTACCTACGGAAAAAAAAACCAACACGTTTGCTCGTCGAGATTTGTTATGTCATACTATATTGGTGTGGTACGTGACTTGACGGTGTTTTCAAAGAGTACCTAGTTCGCTGATTATCAATTATTTTCACGTATCTATTCTATAGCCCGACAAAAAAAAAAAAATACAACCCGTTCACGTTAATAGCCGAATTATGTTAACGATTATGATTGTGTAGTGTAGGTACTGAAGTCTTCACTTGAATTATTCAATCTAAATGCTCTTTTGGATGTTTTGACTAAAATTGTTTCGCATTTGTACGGTTTTAAAAATAATTATATTATGTGCTTATTCGAAGTTATTCACCAACTAACAGAGTACACGGTCAAAATAAAAAGCATGCTGCAAATTAAGCAATTCTAGGTCGTTCTCTGAAATTCACAGAGTAGACAAGAATATGTTTATGCCGAACTACTGAACTTGACATTTTTTTAACGAAGAATAATTTTTTCAAGGCAAGATTTCTCGCGAGAAAGCCAACTTGTAGCATTTAAGAAAAAATTTTCAGAAGAAATTTTTTTTTTGGAATTTTTTTCAATGTTGAAAACTTTGAAAATTAAAAAAAAAATTGTAAAATTTTTTTTTTGGAATGAACTGATTTTTTTTCTAGTTTTTTTTTTCTAGTTTTATGTAAGAAATAAAAATATAATTTTTGAAAATAATTTTCGCAAAAAAAAATTGAAAAAACAAATTGCTACGAAGAATAAACAAACTTCCCCTAATGAAAAATTGGTCCAAAAAATTTTTTTGAAAAAATAATAAGGCACAGGATAATAAATTTTGATTTCTTTTAAATTTTGAAAAATGCTCGAATAATGAGTGAAGCAGATCAAACTACTCCGATTTTGACGTATTAAACGATCATTTTGCTCAAAGAAGAGAAATTCCTATTTCCTTTATGACTTTTTCTAGTACGTAGGTAGTTGGATTTGTTGTCAAAAAATAAGTTTTGCATATTTTGCACAAAATGATTGATCAACAGGTCCAAATTGGGGTTTTTTGACCTGCTGAAATCGAATCCACGGTCAGTTTCTTTATTCGGCTATTTATTGTATTCGTCAAAATTTAAATCGGTTCGAAATTATTTGAAAAACTAAAACTGAATAATGAATGAAATTAAGTAAAATCTGACTGATGGGTATAAATTTTCAGGAAATTTATTTTGATCAAAATTGGCTTCTGTATAATTTTACTGCGAAGAAAAAAACCTAAAAAATCAGGTTTTTGGAGATTCAGACCCCCTCCCCATCTTTGAAAAAATTTCAAAAAAATTCTGAGCAGCGTAAAACTGTCCAGGAAATTCAAAAAAATCTCTGCTCTTATCAAAACTGCAATCCTCAAGGTCATTTGAAATGCTCAAAGTCAAATTCAAGGTCATTTTGGGGATTGAAAAAATTTTAGAACTCTTCCCTCTAGTAGCCCTAGGTACTCATGTGCCAAGTTGGAGAAAAGTCGATTAAAAACTCGAGGAGATGGTGTACTTCTGGCTTCAGCCCCAGGGAGTGAGGTGAAAAAATGGCGAATACGCTTCAAAATCATAATTATTTCACCGAGAAAAAACGAGTTGAATAAACATATGAGGCCAAATTCCATCCATAGGTCAATTCGCTCTCCAACCACCCAAGGGGATTTTTCAAAAATTACATGCATAAAATTTCTTCTATCAAAAAAATCGAAAATTCGCGAGTAAAAAATAGTCTACCCAAAATTCCTGTTTGATGATTTTTCATGGAACCCCCTGGTTCGAAATGCAAAAAATTGTCCCACTTCTCCGCAATTACCATTCCTTTGTGCTCTATATCTATGTAGGATTAAGCACACGTAAGATGAAAAATCGTCGGTATATTCGAAAACTTGAAAAGGAGCGAAACGTTTTCAAGCGAAAGCGACGAAACAAAACAAGCTCTATATTTTTCCAAAACTTGGAAAGAATTTTATTTCTCGATGATTTTCTCCTTTTCAACAGAATTTTGGTAACGTCTTTAAGATTAAGAGGGATGATATAGGCACGCGTTCCGTCAACACCTCCACAACTTTCGCCTCAGATAAATTGACGAGTAGTGAAATTTGACACCTTTTTTACAAGCTGCATTTACTTTTTATCGCGCCTACTTTGGAAGATCTCGTGACTGTTGGGAACTTTCCATGATGACAGTAGCGAAATTCTCATTTTTCCTTGATGACGTTATAACTTTCGTTGAAAATTTCTAACCTAGAATTTTTGACCTTTAGATCTACTCTATACCTGCTTACGTTAGAAACGCATGTATCGTGCGAAGAAAAAAATACGATAAATTTTTCCACGACCTGAACAAAATGGCGGAAAATTTAAAAAGAATTTTTATCTCGTCGGTGATGAATTTCTCGGTATTGTATCGCATATCAGAGTGAGTATAGGATGGTCGCCGGTATTATATGTATAAATGTGAATGGAATATTTACTCGCAAATAGGTTGTATTTACGTGTTTTAATTTTTTTTTATTATTAAATTAATCGTCCGTTGTCTGAGCATATCTGATCTTAATGCCATGCCATTTATCCACTAAAAATATTTTTGATGCTTTGTCACGTTTGGGAACGACTGGCTCGGCGTAGAAAAATTTCCAAACAAAACATTAAAAAAATCCCTCGTGTGATGAATCGCGAGAAGTTATGTTTTCGTGTAGATAAAAAAAAAAACACCACGCAGACAGACGGAATGGCGACGATAATACGAAGCAATGATAAATTGATGAGGTTAAAATCGAAAACGAATTAAATTAACGACGCGTACTGCAGTGTGATTGGTGAAGCATCTCCTTGCTCGAGAAACATGTTAGAAGCAGAAGAAGGACAATATCTATTTCGGTATCTCGTATGGTGGTATTAATTTGAAAATGAACTTACATAAAAAAGCTTTTTAAAATCGTTTTGTTTCGATTTTCGCGACGAAGCTTCGGCATAAAATGAACTGGCGAAAAAGGACGCGTTAAAGTTTGCGGGCGATGAAACATTAATTAACGAGTACGAAAGCGCCGGATGGAGAGCGAGCTTTAAGTCGCTGGAAGGGTCCGGGGATTGTTTTATCTCTCTAATTAGTCCGGCGTAGTGTAACTTGGTCGAAGTTCGGTTACGCGGAGCGTTCCGCAGTGGACAGGCTAAAATAAAGCCGCCGCATTTTCCTGGCGCGGCATTGGGGAAATTGGGTAAAAGCGATTGTAAGCCGGCTTTAAAGGTTGGACGGAGTACGGAACAGTGTATCGAGCAGGAGGATGAAAATTAAAGAAACAGATCATGGGTCGACGGGGAGTTTATTGTGTAAATTTCAAGGTTACGAGAGTATTCCGTTTCGGGTGTAACACGTGCAGAAGATATTAAAAACGTACGGCGATGGCGATGGTGTAGCATTGTTACACACACAGCGACGGCGACGTGCGACGTCGACGGTGCCACCGGAGCCGGTGGTGGTTTGGCAATGTCATATTCGCTGCTGCGTGGGTTTTTCGAATCCCTACGCTACGCTGGTACGAGCGACGCGGCCGCGCGCCCAATTCGGCGGATGGCGGATGGCGAACGGAACGCGAGTCGAGTTAAATTGGCCGTGTCACCGTTGCCTTTTAAATCGAATAAGCTAAACGTGAAACTGAAATTTAAACGAACCGCTCCTCGTCCTCGCCTTAATACGTTTACGTTTACGTATAGCGTAGCGTAGCGTTATGTATGTATGGGTATGCATGAGCTTCTCGTAAGCTTTTTTAAAAGGTGCCAAACGCCGCACGCTCCCGGACGACGAGAGGTGAAAGGACAAAGGTGGAGCTAGCACAATCGGGCGTCTGAAATTTCCGTCCTAGTACATGTTATAAAAAGGGTACCGAGTGGGGTACGTGGGTAATAAGCTGCGCGCGAAGATGTCATGCTATAAGTAGGGCACACTTGACGCAATTTTTTCTCACACCCGAGGACCGAACCCCGAGCTTTGCACAAAACGTAGGAGTTGAATTATTGTATACCAGACTCGGGATGAACCTTTTTTTTTTTTTTTTTTTTTTTTTTTTTTTTTTTTTTTTTTTTTTTTTTGGCCATACATATAAGCGAAGAAATTCCAGTTGTAATTTTGTTTTACGATTCAGATGCGGTGAAAAATTTATTTCCCAAATACGTAAAAATTCCATGTATCGTTATATGTATATCTATAGGTACGAGTTTCCTCGAAATTCTGCAACCTTTACGAATAAGTCATCTTTTGGGGATTTAAGAGCATTTATAGCTACTATAAAATGTACATCGTTTCGACTTTTTCAAAACTATCGTAGACTTTGTTCAAACCTTTGAGAGAAATGGCACCAAGAAATGTTTTATGTAAAAAGGCTATGTTTTGTATTGAATTTCAACGAGAGAAAAAAATACTACCTAGGTAATATTAAAGGCTAGGTATTCAACGAAGGTAAAACCTTCCAAAAGTTAAATTTGGCTAAATAAAATTTAACCTGTTTTTATTGACTTTTTTCCCATTTTGAAGCTTTGAACGCTGATTGATGAAGTTTTTGAAATTATTTGTGGACTTTGAATTTTGTTTTAGAAGAGCTTAATTCTACTTGCACCAATCGATGCAAAAAAGGGAAAAATTCTGAACTTTGAAAAAATTTTAGACCTAAAATTTACTTCAATTTGCTAATTTCTTATGTTTTTATTTTGCTATATCCTTCAATTTTTGAAAATTTTTCAATTTTCCAAAGTTTGTCAATTTTTCTAAAGTTGGTCAATTTTCCAAAATTTGACGATTTTCTAAAATTTGTCAATTTTCCGAAATTGTCGATTTTTCAAAATGTGTCAATTTTTCAAAATATGTCAATTTTCCTAAATTTGTCAATTTTCCGAAATTGTCGATTTTCCGAAATCGGCCCATTTTTCCATTTTCTAAACTTTGTCGATTTTCCAAAGTTGGCCAATTTTTTCAAATATGTCAATTTTCCAAAGTTTGTCGATTTTCCAAAACTTGCCGATTCTCCAAAATTTGTCAATTTACCAAAATTTGTCGATTTTTCTAAAATAGGTCAATTTTCCTAAATTTTTCGATTTTCCAAAGTTGGTCAATTTTTCAAAATATGTCAATTTTCCAAAGTTTGTCGATTTTCCAAAACTTTTCGATTCTCTAAAGTTTGTCAATTTTCCAAAATTTGTCGATTTTTCTAAAATTTGTCAATTTTCCAAAATTTGTCGATTTTCTGAAATTTGTCAACTTTCCGAGATTGACGATTTTCCAGAATGTGTCAATTTGTCAATTTTCCTGAGTTTGTCCATTTGCCCATTTTCCAAAATTTGTCAATTTTCCAAAATTTGTCGATTTTCCAAAGTTGGTCAATTTTTTAAAATATGTCAATTTTCCAAAGTTTGTCGATTTTCCAAAACTTGTCGTATCTCCAAATGTCAATTTTCCAAAATTTGTCAATTTTCCGAGATTGACGATTTTCCAGAATGTGTCAATTTGTCAATTTTCCGAAATTGTCGATTTTCCGGAATTTGTCCATTTGCCCATTTTCCAAAATTTGTCGATTTTCTAAAATTGGTCAATTTTCCGAAATTGTCGATTTTTCAAAATGTGTCAATTTTTCAAAATATGTCAATTTTCCTAAATTTGTCGATTTTCCGAAATCGGCCCATTTTTCCATTTTCTAAAATTTGTCATTGTTTTAAAATTTGTCAATTTTCCAAAATTTGTCGATTTTCTAAAATTCGTCAATTTTCCGAAATTGAAGATTTTTCAGAATGTGTCAATTTGTCAATTTTCCGAAATTTGTCCATTTGCCCATTTTCCAAAATTTGTCGATTCTCTAAAATTTGTCGATTTTTAAAAATTGTCCATTTCCCAAAATGTGTCACTTTTTCAAAATTTGTCAACGTTTTCAAAATTCGTTTATTTTTGCTGAATTTGTTCATTTTAAAAATTTGTCAATTTTTTGGCTTGATTTTTTTTCTTTATTAGAAGGTTGAAAGGTATAATTCGATATTTTGAAATTTTTTCCTATGACTCATCGAATCGAAAAAATTCTCATTTTCCCAATTTTTCAAATTTCAAGTTTTCTTTTTCTATGTCTTTTTGTGTGTCTGTCTCAATTGGGGGAAGCTTGGGTTTTTGATTTTTTTCAATTTTCATTTTTCTTTTATTTTCATTTTTTAAATGTCCAACTTTTTAAAATCATTTTTCGACAAAAATTATTTTCATTTTTTTTCTCCAACTCCAAAAAATGAAAATTGAACAAATCAAAGTCAGAAAATTATTTTCTATTGATTTTTAATTTTTTAGTTCACTACCTGGCTTATGGTACATTTTTGTGCGAGATTGAAAAAACCATAAAAGCTGGAATTCGGAAATTTTTTCAACACAAAAAGCTATAATCTTTCTTGGATGTCAATATTTTTTTCTATCATCGCATCTTGCTTTTCCCAGTTTTTTCCAAACTTGAAAAAAATGAAGAAGAAAACGAGTGAAATTGAAAAGAATTCCGAAGAAAACGATTCAGTGTTTTTAACTTTTTTCATTAATTTCAAAAAGATTAATCGAAGTCTGACTATCGACGAATTCAAATCTTGGTGTATTTTCTGCGCACTTCTTCATGTCTATGAATAAATTATCCGATTCGCGGACTCGCTGCGGGTCGGGTCGAGCTTAGCTTGTGGTATTCGAACGTAGTCGACGACCGCGGGGTTAAACAACCATCGCCGCCTCGTACGAATTCGCACCACTCTTCAGACAATCGTACAGCGTCAAAACAACAATAATTACAGGAGAAACTTATCGCGAACTCGAAAGACTTCGCTGTGTTGGAGCTCGTGGTTGCGTGGCTATATGCGGGCAGGGCATTCGTAAAGTGTATCTCGCTAATCGGCTGCTTACCTTTCTGGAATACACGTGCTTGGCGCCCGAGCAGGGACACTGACCTTGAAAGGTTAATTCGCTTAATAAACCCGAAGAGGTTACATCTTTCCGAACCTGTACACAGCTGTACGTGTATAAATGTATTTTAATTCGGAGGTTTATTGTATTCGTTACCGATAAACACTATGCCAACGTCCGTCATATACCTACTTACAATTATTTTATAGGTAGTTAGGTACCGCATCATGTCATATATTATACGAATTCCTCGCGGAAGTAACGGCCGCGTAATTTGTGAATCGGCGTTTTTTTTTTCAAAGAGAAAGTATACGCGTTGCAGTAAAAAAAAATCACACCGGATCGTAAAGAGCCCGGAAGTATGCCTCTTTGGAACAGACGAAATTATAGTCGCCATAAATCACCGAAGTAATTGACCGAGTCTAGTCGAAGACTCGTGTGTAGTATTTTTACGTAGGTACTTACATGCGTGCACGATGCAAAGCACACTGCATGCATACCGCACTCTCACATCGCATAATGAGTTAACCATCGAAAGAGCCTGCACAGAGCAGGGCAAAAGATGTCGGATGTCTTCGCAAAAACACCAACAACGGACTGTTTAAAAAACTGCCATCGCCGCATAGACAAACGGGTTCGCGTTTGTAAATTCGTCTAGTCTATACTTAAGCCCTCTCGTCTGTCGTGTTGTTTAGAAAAGCACATGTTTTCGTATATGGTAGACGTCGCCCCACCGCAGCCTCGCCATCCTATATGCACGCGAAATTAAAAATTCACTAATACCGCGTAGACTCGTTTGGTCGTTCTGGTACTTTAGTACCGAGCCACGTGTACTTACGTGTCTGAGAAAATACCAAACCTCCATTTTGGTTGAGGTGATAACGGCCGAGAAGCGAATTACTCGAACCGAACTGCTTAACTGAAATCTATAATTAAATTCACGCTGTGTAACTGTCAAAAGAAACCACTCCTTTGCCGTCGTCGCTGTCCTCAAAATTGAAATTTGAGAAATGTTTAAAATGGTGTAAACTTGGACGGATTCGATATAAATTAACTTTTATTTTCAACGTTGATAATTACGACGGTGTGGTTTGTTGTTGTTTTTTTACCCACCCACCGTTCTTCCTTTCATCTCTCTGTCTTCTTAAAGGCGATTTTTTTTCCTACTCGGTTTCTACGAGTACACACAATTCGCTACACCGACACGTGTATAGCCTTTATGACCCGCAATACCTACCTCTCTTCGTATAGTCGTAAATAAACACGCACATAACCGTTTTGATAGACTTAATGGCGCATATATACCAGCGATAGGTACTTTTTTCTTCATCGACGAGGTCGCAAGTCGCTTGATAAGGCGGTTTATTTCTAGCAGACGAAGGGCGTATTTTTCCTGGAATTGATACAGCTCCAGATTCGCCCTCACGCGTCATCTCGAATATTTTCCAAGAAAGAAAAAAATCTTCAAAGTGACAGACTTACCTTTTTTTTTTCATCTGTTGTTTTTCGCCGAAGAAAAAAATGAATCTTTTGGTTAACCATTCGAGGTCTTTTGTCTTGTAGGTATTATTTTTCTTTTTAAATGAAAGACAAAGTGGGGAGGTTGGTTTGTTTTTTGAGAAATTTATTGGAAAAGTTTCTTTACTATATTTTTGCTCGGTTCTCTTAATTTTTTTTTCAAGAGAAGCTGACGATGAAGAGGGAGAGAGAGTGCCCGATTGAAAACTGAAATTCTAAGAAAATTCTCATACAATGGTTCGAGGCGTTGAAAAAATGATGAATACTAAAAAGCAGCTTCCAATTTCACCATTGTACAATTTGAGTCGTCTTTCGAAAAGTTTATGCAGAAGGAAGGGAGGAGGGTGCACGCGGGCTATATTGTTGTCGGGATGAAGTACACGCGACTTCGGCTTAGGTGAATTTCGATTACGACGAATTTTGTCATTTAATTTAAACGTGACCTTTGGGCCATCGTCGATATCAGCTTATACTCGTCGAAAGGTATTATTTAAAACGGCGCATAGATTTAGTAGGTATACAGAGATGGCGAAGAGGTGAGGCGATGGTATGGAGCGTTTATGAATTATGCGATCGCTTATGAAAAGAAATTACAAGCCCGAAATCTGATTGTAAACATATGCGGAGAATTTATTATCAAGATGGCAGCCCTATACGGCAACGAGGCCGAGACACGGGTCGGTTTCTGTAAACCCATGAATAGAATTCCGTTTCCGTTTATCGGGCTCGCTGCACGAACCGGTTCCACGCGAAATTTTTCAATTCTGCGTGCAGTTTTTTGTCGGTTCGCGTACGAATAAAAATGGTGCATTTTGTGCAACGTGGCTTTTTTTTCCTTTCGTCGTGGAACTCGAATTGGGCATGAAAAACCGGTAGAGCTAGAGGAGGTTTTTATGAGTCATTTTTTTATTCGGTTTCGGATGAATGGTTTTTATATGTACGAATCCGGTTCTGTTGTCTGTACTAGTTTAATACGTATACGTATGTTTGTTGGGAAAAACGAAACGTCTATTTTAATAGTTTTGACCGTAATTAATGCCGAGTGGTTCTCGATTTCGAGCAGGTCTAATTTGGCGAGTGTGCCTTTCGACCTCGTGCACACGAGATGAAAATTTTTACTACGTGTACTATCGGTAGGTATAATCATAGTCCAACGAAGGAGGATAGGGGAGGAGTGAATTTACGTATGTACAATATTTGAATTGTAAATTAATACGTACATACGTATACGTATACGTTTTATAGTGAGTCAATGCACGCCTACGTTGTACTAGGTACCATAGGTATAGTTTAGAATCAGCTATTTTAAAGTATAGATATTGGGAGTGCCTAATTTAGTACACGTGCTCGTTAGTATTTGTCCCTTTTAAAGAAATTAATTGATCTGCCAAATGGAACGTGTTGTACAAACACAAAGCATGAAATTGAAAGCTCACCCCAGAGTCGTATAACACGATGAAAAAAAAAATTTATCAACTGGTAATTTTGTTTTGATTGCGGTCGAAATGGACGTCCGTCGTCGTCGTCGTATGCATCCGCTGTATAATTTAATCCTATGACGGATTGATTTTCCCGACGTTATTTTTAATATAAACCTGTCTTTGTTTGCACGCACGTGCGCCAAATAAACAAACCCACCATACGTCACCAGTAATCAGCTAATTTGGTCTGATAAAATGTTTTGATTTTTTGTCCCCTCTTAATTTTTTGCAGATATACGTATTATACCTACGGTAGAGACAGAGAGTCAACAGTCGGTACTCCAAACATGGCACCAGTTCCTTACCCCGACGACGATAACAGAATGGACCCGAAAGAGTTATATTTCGAGGCATCCGTACTGCATAGAATACCAGTCGAGCTGCTAGTCCAGTCAGCATCTTCCACACCTTACTGCCAATCGCCTACTCATGGTAAGTTTTACATAATATAATATTTCTAAGCGTGAATTAATCCTTCGTTCATTTCACCACGACGCGACGTATAGACACGCGAGGCTAAAAACGACGCGACGTTAATAATGACGGCTCGTTTTGTAGTGGTTTATTATCAGCTATGTTGTATTGTGGGTTCGTTTATGTAAGGAAATTGTTAATTGTACTTATTATTGATATTCGACGAAGCGAGTAATTGGTTTGTTTTCATTAGTGGCCGATTATTATATCGTAGAGGTATCGATGATTGCGAGTGTAAGCTATAGTGAGAGTCGGCTGGCTTCAAATTAACTCATCGTTTCGCCGAATAAATGTTCTTGTACATAAGTATGGAAATAGCGCGTTGATCAGGGCCGAAGATAGCTATACGGGACGATCGATGGTAATTAACAACTCCGAGGGGGGTTTTTCCGTGAACAAGAAGGGCATAGTAATTACATGTAATTACCGTCATATACGATTCGGTTTTAATTATTATTTCGCGCTGTTCGTTAATTTTTTTTCAAGTCGTCGTGGAAACGATTCCAACGATGATGTATATCGATGAAGGGAGGTTGAACGGTTGATTGGACGAACTCGATTGATGTACATAATTTTGGAAAATTTTGGAAATATTCCCAATTTTAATTTTTTGACGACTCATTTTAATTCTTTATTACGTGTCTGGTATTTTTTTTAAAAATATTTCAGATTTTCAGTCAGTGAAAAATTTTTTCTCTTTTAAATTTCGTAGTTTTTTGCCTCTTATGCTGCAATTTTATCTATTCTTTTGTGATTTTCCATTTCTGTTTTTTTTTCCTGAATACTTGAAATTAATGCCTTTAAATTCTGAAAATTTCGAAATTTAAAATTTTTTTTTGTTCACTTTTCAGTGTTTTTATCATATTTATATAATGTTACTTATCAGTTTTGGTTCCCTATCGACAATTTGGATTTCAGGCATGTATGCTACTTGAATGCTTGGATTATCATTATGCTAGTACAATGCTAGCATTGTGCTCAGAGGGCCGTGCAGAGAAAATCGGGGCCCGGAGGGGAAATGTGCGGGCAAAAAAAAAAGAAAAAAAGCTCTCTACATTAATTCATTACGTAATTATGCATAATGTTTGTGGAATTTTTCAAAATTTTCAAGTTTTTAGCGCGTTTTTTTCAAAATTTTAAAGCTTTGAAAGCATTTTTTTTTCTAAAATTTTCAAAATTTTGTCACTCGGGTCCTTACGGGTCCTCAAAAAAATCACGGGCCTGAGGGAAACCCCCTTCCCCCCTCAGCGCAGGCCTGATTGTGCTAGCACACCGACAACAAAATGCTAGCACTTTCTGGCCTGTTTTTGGGCCACTTTTTGATGCTAGTGCTAATTACGCGCCTATTAGAATTAAACTGGCATGAAAAGCATTTTTTGGAACTGTGCTAGCATTATGCTAGCATATTCTAGCAT
>FIZT01054428.1:0-18602 GCA_900065295.1 Paracoccus marginatus
AAACCCATAGTTCTCGAGATATTAACCGGTTTAGAAACGCGAATTTTGACCAAAATTCTAGAAATCAAGGGTTTAAATCGCCAAGAACTGAATAATTTTGGCTAAAAACATGATAAAAACTGTTCAGCATAAAAATGCTAGCTTTTGAACCGGTTTCTTATGCTGTGGACACCCTGTATGCAGAATCGATAATTTGATCACCGATCCCCGATGTATGTACTCATCGCTAAAATGACAATGCCGTTTCAACCATCCTTCTATCTCTTTCTTGTCCCGAGATATGAGAAGTTAACAAGACTTATGGGTCATACTGTATATACTTACCTCTATAAAGAGACCAGCGGTACTTTCCAAAAGCGTGATATGTTTGCTCGATCCGCATTTGTTGGCTTTTCATTCATTGCTCGTCGTGTACTTGACGAGGCTATACTATAGGTGCGATTTCGAGAGGTGAAACTCGCCATAGACTCGTGTATTGTTCGACGTATAGCGAGTAAATGACTCGATAGGTGCACGAAAATTGAACTGTACCGTTGGCTGATCTTGATGGTTTCACATTTCTACGATTTTTGTCGAATTTTCCAAATCGAACTGCCGAAAATGAACGATCCAAGAGTTGGAGACGATTAAAAATTGACCAATCATCGCTTTCAATTATTTTTTTTTTAATTTGGATTTTCCAAGGTGTTTGAATCGATCTTATAGCCGCTCGTTTGGCTTTAATTTCACACGAACGAGCCGCTGAAACCTCCTGATCTAAATCCCACCCTTCCTTAATCGAATTAAAGTACTTTGCGCGTTAATTACGAGCCTAATACAATGGCGATGATTTTAATTTATAGGTTTACTGTGCCACTTGGAAGACGCTTGTACATCGAATCCCTGCCACGCGGACGCAATTTGCGACACAAGCCCGATCAACGGCTCTTACACATGTTCGTGCGCCTCCGGCTACAAAGGCTTCGATTGTTCCGAAGACATCAACGAATGCGAGCAAGGTGAGTGGTGTACGAATTTACGCAACCGTCACGTCGTCGCCGCCGCTGTTGTGAGAAAAATCGCAACATAGCTGGTGGAAAATTGGTCCATACACGCGGTCTTTTTCCTCGTTAAGATTAAATTACACGAGCTAATGCATGAGGGTGGAGGGAGGGATTGGCGTTCGATCAAAAAAGCGTCGCAGTATATAGGAAAGAAATACGCGTACATACGAAATCTTAGATAAGGAAAGTACGATATAGATTTTTCGGTACTTAACGATGCTTGTGTTAAATAATGAGAGAGAACTGGTCGAGCTAAACGTAGTGTCTTGTTTACATTGTGTAAAGTGTTCTCGTATTCTGATTTACTTGTTCAAAGGGTTAGGAGAAGGAGTATATATATACGTACCTATGTATGTACATTAGAGAGCCATGGGAACAGGAAATGTAGAAACAAAGGCGGACACCCTCCTCTTGCTTCTAAGAAGGTGTACCGTAACTGCATTATGAAAAGAGAGAAGTCTTCTTTATTATTTTTAAATATAAAGAACAGCTCGGCTCGGCTGATGTGCGCTTAAAAGGTGTACCGTTTATGTGTGATTTATAATAGACAACTTGTCTCTCTATACGAACATGCTTTTCAATGACGTAGATTCGAATTACCGCCAAATTTGACAAAATCTCTTCCCTCCTACCTTTTTTCCCTTTTTTCTTCTTATACCGGAAAAGAATTTCGATACGGTTTTATTCCTCCTCCTTTTTTTTTTTTTTTCACCTACAATGGTACAATTTAAATTCATTTTTCAAGAAAAAAAGTACCTACGTCGAGGCGACAACGTTAATTAAAAATGTTAATTTTTTCACGTTTCAGGTTCACCATGCGAGCACGATGGCATCTGCGTGAATACTCCAGGCTCGTTCGCTTGTAATTGTACGCAAGGTTTTACCGGACCAAGATGCGAAACGAACGTAAACGAATGCGAATCTCATCCGTGCGCCAACGAAGGATCCTGCCTGGACGATCCGGGTACTTTCAGATGCGTTTGCATGCCAGGTACGTTGACCGCGACTTTCAAGTACAGTCTCTTTTTTCACCCTAGCGAAGTGTGGTAACGCACGAGACGCTCAGGACCTTGGCTTTTTATTTAGCTCGATACCGGAGAGTGGTGCGAGGTCACCGTTGTGGGCAAACGTCCACTTAACATTAATTTAAAGTTGGTAATTTAAAATTGTCTGCGTTTTTCGTTTCGTACTCTCTCGAGAGTGCTTATCAATAAACGGTCGCGCTAACCGATGACGACGGGCATCGGCGCAGCAGAATCTCTATATGTAAAGAAGGCGCGAATATGGTACTATTTTAATTAATTTTTACGATCAGGTTCCCAGGCCACAACTTTTTAGCGTTGCTTTTTTCCCTTCTTCGGCTCTTCCTTTCTTTCCGCTTATTTTAATTACCCGCCCGTCTAATTACTCTTTTACGGTTACATTTTCGTTGATGCTCGGCCATTAATTGCGTGCGTATGTAGTTTATGTACGTACGTACACCGTATCTACGAGAGTACTCTCTTATACTCTGTGTCTGTAGTATATAGAGACGATACATTGCATCGTGAACTGTAACTTCGCACTTGCCCGAGCTCGGAGCGGGTGAAATGCTATAGAAGTCGCCGCCGCGTACGTTTCAATCATTGTCAGCTCGAAGGTGAGAGTTTCTTGTGGTTTTTTGAGCGAACAAGTGAGATTTTTGTGAAGAATTCGGCGATTTTCTCCGTTTTGTGATCTTGTTCGTTGGGAAATTGATCAGTCGGGCGTTAAAATTCAATTCATTTGAGCGAGGTGAGGTTTTGACTTTTTTTTTGGAGGAAGGGGGGAGGAGGGTCGTTTCCAACTAACTCTCGTTCTAGGTCTCAGTTTTTCAGAATAGAAAATTATCAGTTCATTGGAATAAAAAATATGCATAATCCTAAAATTTGTAATTTTTTAGAATGAAAAACTGACAATTTTTTAGAATGAAAAATGACAATTTTTTAGAATGAAAAATGACAATTTTTTAGAATGAAAAATGACAATTTTTTAGAATTAAAAATGACAATTTTTTAGAATGAAAACTGACAATTTTTTAGAATGAAAAATGACAATTTTTTAGAATGAAAAATGACAATTTTTTAGAATGAAAAATGACAATTTTTTAGAATTAAAAATGACAATTTTATAGAATGAAAAATGACAATTTTATAGAATGAAAAATGACAATTTTTAGAATGAAAAATGACAATTTTTAGAATGAAAAATGACGATTTTTTAGAATGAAAAATGACAATTTTATAGAATGAAAAATGACAATTTTTAGAATGAAAAATGACAATTTTTAGAATGAAAAATGACGATTTTTTAGAATGAAAAATGACAATTTTATAGAATGAAAAATGACAATTTTTAGAATGAAAAATGACAATTTTATAGAATGAAAAATGGCAATTCTTAGAATGAAAAATGACAATTTTTAGAATGAAAACCCGACAATTTTTTAGAATGAAAAATGGTAATTTTTAGAATGAATAAATGACAATTTTTTAGAATGAAAAATGACAATTTTCTAGAATGAAAATGACAATTTTCTTAGAATGAAGAATGACACTTTTTAGAATGAAGAATGGCAATTTTTAGAAGGAAGAATGACAATTTTTTAGAATGAAAAATGACAATTTTTAGAATGAAGAATGACAATTTGTAGAATGAAAATTGTCAATTCGACAATTTTTAGAATGATAGAATGACAACTTTTAGAACGAAAATGACAATTTTTTAGAATGAAAAAACGTAATGTAATCGATTTTTGAAAATTTATAAATTTTTTAATGTAAAAAAATTGACAATTTTTCAGAGTGAAAAATTATTTTTTGTCATTGAATATTCTTTTTTGAAATTTTTAATAATTTGCACTAAAGGAAATGCTTTCTGGTTATAACTCGCTAAACGCATATTCCAAACTTCCAAAGAATAGGTAGGTAAGGTACATGTTGGATTAGCAAGTCTTAGCTCACAAAGAGGGGGAGTTAGCTGGCGGTTGCGAAGACGAAGAGAAAAAAATTCATTGTTTCAATCGAGCAGCAGATAATGTATCGTCGGTTGATAGTTGATGTGACATGTTAGCTATATAGGTATGTTACAGGCAGGCTAGGTAAAGCGATCGAGAGAGACAGAGCGAATATAACTAGTTCGATTGTCAACAACAGGAACCATTGTAAGATTTATTATTCCCGGTTAGTCGAGAGTTATTGATGTTTTTCCTAATTGGGGATTAAGATTACGTTTCCACGGCTATTACAATTGTAAATCGGTATATTTTTTATTCGCGCGTTTTATCTGTACAAACGATCAAGTTGGCTGAGTTGCCTTGGAGAGTCATTGTTTTAAAAGGTGTACGTAGACAATTATTTAATCACGTTCGGCTTGTTGACCGCGCGTATGCTTCTTACAGGGTCTTGAATTGATTTCGGGTTCGAGCTCGGCGTATATTTTTTTTTAGCGACGTAGCCGTTAGACCATTGGTAAATCTAGATGTACTTATCGGTTTGTTTTTTTCCCTCCTATTCGTACAGGTTATACCGGCACGCAATGCGAAATCGACATAAACGAATGCGCTTCGAATCCTTGTTTCAACGGTGGTCACTGCAGCGATTTGATTAACAGCTACAAGTGTACGTGTCCGGCTGGTTTTACCGGATCTAGATGTCAAACGAATATAGACGATTGTATCAGCAGCCCTTGCCGTAACGGCGGCCGGTGCCGAGACTCGATCGCCGGATACACCTGCGAATGTCCGCTCGGATTCACCGGACCTAGTTGCGAAATCAACATCAACGATTGCCAATCGGCGCCTTGCCATCATGGCGACTGCATCGACGGAGAGAATTCGTTCAGTTGCTCGTGCCATCCCGGATACACGGGCTTCCTTTGCCAGACTCAAATCGACGAATGCGCCAGCTCGCCTTGCATGTACGGTGGCACTTGCCTGGATCTGGTTAACGGATACCAATGCCGATGCAATCCCGGCACCTCGGGCATCAATTGCCAAATCAACATAAACGAATGTAACTCGAATCCTTGCCGAAATGGAGCGAAATGCGTGGACGGTATTAACCGTTACTCTTGCGAATGTCTGCCTGGGTTCACCGGTCTGCATTGCGAAACGGATATAAACGAATGCGCCAGTAATCCTTGCGCTAACGGAGGCAACTGCATAGATTTGGTCAACGGATTCAAATGCGAATGCCCCAGAGGGTATTACGACGCGAGATGCCTGAGCGACGTAGACGAATGCGCCAGTAGCCCTTGCGAGAACGGCGGCATCTGCGAAGATGGAGTCAGTCAGTTCATGTGCCATTGCAGGCCCGGCTACGGTGGTAAACGTTGCGAGTACGATATTGACGAATGTATCTCGAATCCGTGCCAGCATGGAGGAATATGCATCGATCATTTGAACGGATTTTCGTGCAATTGTAAGCCCGGATATACTGGCAAAACGTGCGCCACCAATATCGACGATTGCGCTTCGAATCCTTGCAAACACGGCGGCTCATGTATCGATTTCGTCAACGGATATCAATGTGTCTGTGCTCCTGCTTATACCGGGGCCAACTGCGAAGAAAAATTGGATCCTTGTACACCTAACAAGTGAGTTGTGTCCTACATTTATGTGGAAAAATTATCATTTTGAACTTATTTCGAGACTGGTATGATATTTTAACCATTCATTTTTTTCTTCAGGTGTAAACATGGCGCTAAATGTACACCATCGAACAACTACTTGGATTTCGCCTGCCACTGCAGCAACGGCTGGACTGGAAGACTGTGTAACGAAGATATTGACGAATGTTCCATGTACGAATGTCGCAACGGAGCCACGTGTCAAAATACCAACGGCTCGTATCACTGTGTTTGTGCCAGGGGCTACGAAGGCAGGAATTGCATGACTAATACCGATGACTGTGCTTCGTGTATGTACCTCCTTCTATTTAAACCTTCAATATTTCAATTTCAATCAGGTTTTTCAATTTTACTCTTTTTTTGTGCAGCTCCTTGTCAAAATGGTGGAACTTGCTTGGACGGAATTGGAAATTTCACATGCCTATGCGTTGATGGTTTCGCTGGAAAACACTGCGAAGTTGATATAGACGAATGTAAATCGAATCCTTGTTTGAACGGTGCCACTTGTAACCAGTATGTAAACTCGTACACGTGTACTTGTCCTTTGGGCTTCTCTGGAATCAACTGCGGTATCAACGACCAAGATTGTACAACTAGTTCTTGCATGAATGGCGGCACCTGCATCGATGGCATCAACTCGTATACGTGTTTCTGTCCCGACGGGTATGCTAGATTTTATTTTCGAAATTTTTCAAAAGCTTCGGAGTTCTATAAATGTCTCGTTTTTTCTCGCAGGTTCACCGGAAGCAATTGTCAAACGCGGATTAACGAATGCGATTCGAGTCCTTGCGCGAACGGAGCGACGTGTATCGATATGCTGAACGATTACAGCTGCCATTGCCCGTACGGCTATACCGGTAAACACTGCGACTTGTTCGTGGACTGGTGTTCGAACGACCCTTGTATGAATGACGCCACCTGCAAGCAAGTGAAGAATTCGTACCAGTGTATGTGCCCTCCAGGATGGACTGGTAAAGTGTGCGATGTCGAGATGGTCTCTTGCAACGATGCTGCGCTCAGAAAAAGTAAATAACCCGATGAAAATACTAGTTTATCTGCGAATAGGATTTTTAATTCGTTTATTCTCTCATTTTCACAGATGTCCGACGTGAGCTACTATGTCATAACGGAACCTGCGAAGATATCGGCAACAGCCATCGTTGTCGTTGTCACGAAGGCTACACCGGAAGCTACTGCGCCGTCGAGATCAAATACTGCGACTCAGCCCCATGCCAGAATGGAGCCACTTGCAAAGATTTCGTAGGCGGGTACAACTGCGTGTGTCCAGTCGGCTTCCAAGGACCAAACTGCGAATTCAACATCGACGATTGTAGACCGAATCCGTGCCAAAACGGCGGTACTTGCCACGATCTCGTCAACGGCGTCGTATGCTCGTGTCCTCCAGGTAAATTCAAGCCTCAATTGAGATTCTCATTTGTCAAACCGAGTCCTATAATTTTCCCATTTTTTTTTTCAATTCAGGTACGGCCGGATTCATGTGCGATATTAACCACGACGATTGCTACCCCGGAGCGTGCCACAACAACGGCACATGCATCGATAAAGTTGGCGGATTCGAATGCAGATGTCCACCCGGATTTGTCGGACCTCGTTGCGAAGGCGACATCAACGAATGCCTCTCCAACCCTTGTAATAACTTCGGCACACTCGACTGCGTCCAATTGGTCAACAACTATCACTGTAATTGCAAACCCGGATACATGGGTAAACAATGCGAAACCAAAGTGAACTTCTGCGAGCATTCTCCCTGTCAAAATGGAGGTGTTTGCTCAGCTCTGGAGAATAGACATACGTGCCACTGTAACGAAGGATTTTTCGGCACAAATTGCGAATTCTTCGGCAGAAATGGATGCGATTCGAATCCGTGTGCTAATAGAGGAACCTGCATACCTTTGGAAGGCGATAATTACAGATGCGAGTGTCGTGGTGGTACGTTAAACATCATTAAATTCAAAAACTAGTTCTACTCGTATAAAATGTGTTAATTTTTTCTAATTTTTTTGTGCTTCAGGAACTACTGGAAATAACTGCGAAATCGATTCTTTCAACGAATGCTCTCTGAACCCATGTTTGAACAACGGTAACTGCCAAGACGGCTTAGGCGATTACAGCTGCTACTGTCGGTACGGATTTAGAGGCAAGAACTGCGAAATTCAAGACCCCTTCTCTAAAGGTGGTGTAGACCTGAACCCGATGAGATCAGATAACGATAACAAAGTCTGCGAATACGAAAGCTGCGCCGCGAAATCGGGTGATGGAAGATGCGACAAAGAATGCAACACGTGGGGTTGTAACTTCGACGGTGGTGATTGCTCTCTGCGTATCAATCCGTGGCGTAATTGCACGGCCAAAATCAGATGCTGGGAAGTGTTCAACGATAAGATATGTAACGCCGAATGTAACTCAGCCGACTGCCTGTTCGACGGAAGAGATTGCGAAAAACAAATCCAACCTTGTCACATGGAAGCTTTCTGTAAACTGCGGTACGCCGACGGAAAATGCGATCACGAATGTAATAACGTCGGATGTAACTGGGATGGTTTGGACTGCGACCCTGTGCAACCAGTTTTGGCCGACGGTGTCATGAATATCGTGCTTTTGGTCGATATTCAAACCTTCAAAAAGGAGTTGGTCTCGTTTTTGAGAGAGGTAAGTTGTACGGAGAAAAGACTGAGGGGTTCGAAATTTTCGTTCAAATTTTAATTCGTATTTCGTGCGTTTAGGTGAGTAAAAAACTACGAGCTGCTGTACGGGTAAAGCAGGATGTTACCGGCCAAGACATGATTTACGGATGGAAATCGACCGCTGATTCGGATTATTATAACGGCGTTGAAGCGTACCTCGAAATCGATAACAGGAAATGTGCCACCGACGACAAGACTGGCTGCTTTAAAAATGCCGAAAACGTAAGTCATTTTAATGCTCAGGGTGATTGATGTAAGAACCTAAGAACATTGTTGAATTTTTAATCGCTTTTTTAGGCTGCTGAATTTTTAGCTGCGTCTGCGGCTACTGGAGCGTTATCTTCGTCGTTCCCTATTTACAAGATCGATGGAGTGCCTTCAGCACCATATCCAATTCCGGCTGGAGGTGCGGCGGTTCCAACCAATATGACGATGATTTTACTGGGTGCCATGTTGATAACCATTGTTGGTGTTCTAATCGGCATGGGAGTATTCAAAACGCAAGGCAAAGGACAAGTGAAAAAGGCATCCGGCATATTATGGCTACCGGAAGGATTCCTTCGCAAAAATAGGTACCTATTCGGTTCATTGCGTTGTGCCAACTCTCGTCTAGAATGAAATGTTGCTAACTTTTTGGTGCGTTTTGTAGCAGCGATAGAAGACGTAGCCGAAGACGTGGACCCGATGGTCAAGAGATGCGTAGCATTAGTCAACTGCAATCGAACGTTACATGTATTAGCTCTGGACAATGGTCAGACGACGAAAGTGATGCGCGACCTGCCAAACGCGCTCGAGAAGATACCATAATTTCTGACTACGATGATCCGTGGAATCAATCGTTACACGATGACCGTCCTATTATACTTACTCCTCCCAGCATGGTGAGTATACAGCTTTCGTAGCGATATTCGCGACAATATGACATTTCAAAACTAATGAAATCGTTCGATTTGTACAGGAAACGGCTGCTGTGGATATAAGAGGTCCGAGTGGTATGACGCAACTCATGATAGCGGCAATTGGAGGCGCTGTCAGTAGCACTGGAATCGAATCACAAGACGAAGACGACGAGGATGGAACTGGCGCCGCTATCGCCGACTTGGTCGCCCAAGGAGCCGACTTACACGCGACCATGGATAAAACTGGCGAAACACCTTTGCATCTAGCAGCAAGGTATGTATCGTGGGGCATTTACAATCCGCATTGGCGCGCAGAAATGATTAAATTTTTCATATGATTGCAGATACGCCAGAGCTGACGCTGCCAAACGACTTCTCGATCTAGGAGCTAATGCTAACGCTCAAGATAACACTGGAAGAACACCGTTACACGCGGCTGTGGCTGCTGATGCAATGGGCGTGTTCCAGGTCAGTATTTTCCCTCACCTTGGTCGTCTGATGAAATATTTCAAAAAGTTGAAGTGATTTTCGATAACGTTATGGTGCCCACTTTGTTACAGATTCTTTTAAGAAATAGAGCTACCAATTTGAACGCTAAAGCGTACGATGGCACGACGCCTTTAATTTTAGCTGCTCGGTTAGCCATCGAAGAAATGGTAGACGGGTTAATTAACGCAGAAAGTGATATCAACGCGCCAGACAACAATGGCAAAACGGCTCTACATTGGGCAGCCGCTGTAAATAATATCGACGCGGTCAATATTCTGTTGGCCAACGGTGCTAATAAAGATGCTCAAGACGATAAGGTATTATTTTCATCCACAAAACGCTACGTACGAAATATTTTAATATTTTTAAATGATAATTTGTCGTGTTTTTATTTTTTCGTAGGATGAAACACCATTGTTCATCGCTGCTCGAGAGGGAAGCTATGAAGTTTGTAGAACGTTACTGGATAATTACGCGAATCGTGAAATCACAGACCATATGGATAGGCTACCTCGTGATATTGCCAGCGAACGTCGTCATTCCGATATCGTCCGATTACTGGACGAACACGTACCGCATTCACCTCAAATGATGGGTACAATGTCGCACAATAATTCGTCCACGTTGATCGGTAAGTTTATATCTGACATATCATACTCGTCCGGTTTTTCGATTTGTGCATTTCTAACGGTATCGCCCTCCGTAGGTTCTCCTCATCATTTAATGAACCACTCGACGCTGCTTGGATCGACGAAACTTAACAACAAAAGTAAGAAGAGACCCAAGTCGAGCGTCGGTGGAAATAGTCCTTCTAGTCCACCGGAACAAGAGACGCCGCAAACGCTACGTCGTAAAGCGAGCGCTAAAAAGACGACGAAGAAGCAAGCGATAGAAAACCAAGATAACACGCTGCTCAACTTGGACGCTTCCAATTTATACGGCAGTTCGGCCTTACCGCAGATATCACCTTACGAAGACTGCATGAGCATAAAGAACGTCAGCTCGTTGCAAAGTCTCGGCATAGATTTCCAACAACAATACGTCTTTCCGGCTTTCCAAGAGCCCTCGCCGCCGCATAGCGTAACGTTTTCACCTCCGGCTAAAGGCAGGCCGTCGTTACCCACCTCACCAACGCACATGGCAGCGTTAAGAACGGCCACGCAGCAGAAACATCCGAGCATGCACTACACGGATCCGTTCAGCTTAAACACGAACATGCAATCCAATCCAACGTACCAGCAAACCAACATTCTGCAGCAGCAACAGCCGCCACCGCAGCAGCAACAGCCTCAGTATACCTATCAGCACTTCTTGACGCCACCATCCGAGCCTTCCGAGCGTAACAGTTTTCCGACGCCGTCGCCCGAGTCGTCGCCTTATTATTGGTCATCGTCATCTCCTCATTCGAATTCCGACTGGTCGGAAGGTATTCTAAGTCCTAATTCGTCGTCGCAAGGTAATAATAAACAGAATGAAGCGATATTCATTTAGCGTATTGATTAGGTATTTAATTATTGTTTGTTATTGTAAATAGCTAATGTGTACATGTGTTGTAAGATTGTGATTCCTCCTCCCTTTTCTCGTAACAACCTTGATTAACATTGTTCACCAATGTGTACTTTCGCTGTTTATTATTATTTTTACTTTTTTTCTTCGTATTTTAGAAATACCTTCGACCTTTTAGGTAAATTGTACCATGTTTTGTAACTTTACTCTCATTTTTTTTTTTTTTTTTGGTGTATAAATGTACGTATCGTATTTATTTTTTTGAATTTTTCAAAACCTTTATTGTGCATTTTTTTTATTTGTTAAGAAATGACTGCATTTTATAGTTATCGATTGAACATTGTTAGCCCTTAATGAATTATTTATTAATTTTTTTTTGTTTTCTTGTATAATTCGTTTTTTTTCTACGTAATTTAGTATCATTGTTTTATAAATAAATGTTCTATAAATCATGTAATTATCGTACTATAGGTGAAATAGAACAGATTAATTATATTAAGAAGTAATGATCTCAAAAAAAAAAAGATGATTAATTTTATAATAGCTGGAATAGGCTAAGATTTGCATTTCTCGTTTTGTATTTTTTTGTATTTTTTTTTTTTCTACAAAAGTTTCTCTCGTGCAATCGTGTTTTTAGAAGGGGTTTTTGCTCGCAACCCTTAATTTTTGATAAAATTAACTTTTTTGTTGAATCGCAAGAATGCAAATTTTTTTATCATCTTTGTAAGCCTGTCTATAATAATTGATAACATTTTAATATAGGTACTGTTTTTTTTTCAATTTAAGTGAGCCTATAGCGTATTATTTTTTCAAAAAGACAGTTGATTTTTTTATTCTAAAAAATTATCGATTTCGAAACGATATGAATAATGTTTCGTGGAAAATAATCATGTCGATTGTAATGTGCCTTACATAGTTTAGTTTTTTGAATGTAGTCAACTTTTGCTCTTTTTTTTTGTTGGGTACTGTAGCAAGTAGAAAGTAATAGCAAAATAATGAATCAACGTGCTATTTTCAATTATTACAGCTAGGAAAACAATAGAATTTTAATTAATACAACTACTTGAAATTTGTTTAAATTTAAAATAGTTTCTCTTTTTCCATTGTAATGTTTATTTTGTTGAAAACTAATTTACAAATCGGTTAATTATCTGAAATCTTGTTTGTTGTTTATAATTTTTGTATATTGAAAATAAATGACTTTTCATTTTATCTGTTGAATTTTTATTTAGAAATTTTTTTCAGTGGGTAGTACTTTGTTGAACTTCACTAACGAAGCATTGGACCTCAGTTCTTTTCAGATCGTCTTATAACAAATCATGGGAAGGTACCTTCATATACTTGTAGCTACAAATGTGCATACATGGTACAGTACAATGAAAGCGATGCGATACATGACGATGCTATGAATTGAATGGCATTTTTATGACCAAAAAATAGATTTTTGGAACTGCGAAAAGTAATGAAACTGAAAACTTATGAAAAATTGCTTCTTCCATTTCACTGACAAACTTCTGACAATGACTTACAAAGATATAACTATGATTAATGATTTCTTCGTTAAGTGATCTTGAATGATGCATTTTGCAAGGCATGCATTTTGGATGGTAAAAATGCGGAAGCGGGGAGTGGTAGGATGAGTAATGCAGCGCCATAATTGGCGAAAAGTAAAAACTTCCAACTTCGCTCAACTGCTGATAACAGTTATCACAAATCTAAAATCTTACGAAAAACTGAAATAATTAGTGAAAGAGAAGCTAGAGGATGATTTTCTAGAAAAACCTTTGCTCTTGTTATTGTATATTCTTTAATTTTTATAGTTATTGCCATAATGAATATTTTTAGTTCGAAAATATCGCCGGTATCTGCTTTAATTCGTGGAGCGTTGGGAAGTGTTCGAGCTGATTATAACAACATTACAGTGCGTACCGGCGCTTCAAGGGTCTTCGCAAAGAGAGTTCCCCATACTAAGAAATGGCCCGGGTTTCGTCATCGCTTTAAAAATGGAAAAGAATATTACGGATTTACGTACTATCCCAAGTAATGCAACTCTTCAGTAATATACAACTTCACTAGCTTTTGGTTTCGTTTGGATAATACTCATGTGATTTGTAATATTACACTTTCTAGCTCTCCGAACGAAATCGATCCAGAATGGCAACCTACTGAACTATTCATGATTCGGCTTCGCCCCCGAAAGGGTTTCAGCGGTATTCCATATTGGGAAAAAAAACTTCTAAAATATTACCACCTCGATAGAGAAGTAAGTTGCACGTGAATGATTCGGTTCTACTTCGGAATACGTTCACCCATACTTAATGGTTCCGATACCTGTTTCAGCGTTCAGCTATCGCAATTGTTACAAATGATGAAGAAACCAATAAGATGCTGTGGCAGATTAAACACCTCATCGAAATAATACCGATAACATTTCCCGACGGATATCCGGAAGATGGAGATATTTCAAAATGTCGTTTGTATGAAAATGGAGAATTCAGAATTAGTAAAAGCCTCGAACCTAGTACCGAATCTTTTGAAGCGACCGAAAAGTTCCAAAAAAATCCGGAATTACCTACGAAACACGTTGTAGAGACGCACGCGAGGCGTAGATGGATATTTCCCGTTGCGGATAATAATGTGCATATATAATTCATTCGATTATAGGTACTTCAATCTTTGTCATTAATTAAATGTTTTTCTAGTTTTAGTTTATTTTTATTTATTATTTGCATTTTCTACTTATAATGTTTGAAATACCTAATCATTTCTATTCCTTCAGAGTACTTCCCAAGATGGTATTTATTATTTGCTTGGTTAGAACAAAGTCGTGATTTTTCAAATTTTCTACTATCGTGAAATGATCGGTATCTTTGATTACACTCAGCGTCACGGTTGAATACGAAGTTTCCACTTTCTGTAATCAAAACGCAAAGGTGAAAACATGAGCGAAAAATATATTTATGTAGGTATTTGTAATTTGAGCACCCGTTTGAAGGTCTCAGACTGAGCATGAAAAGCTGGAGAATCGTGTTCAGCAACGGCTATTAATATTTGTAAATTTTGATCGATAACTGCACATGTTTGAAATAATGGACTGAGAGACTGGTAACTTTCTCTGAAAAATTTAAAACCAAACTTCTGCCAAACCGACAATACGTTATTTTCGAAGAGAAAAAGTAGGTAAACTTACGTTGTGATTTTCAATGATTTATTCAATGAGGTTTGAATCAATGGTTCCAAGTTGTAAATTCCACTAATCAATATAAATCCTGTGATTCGTTGTGACGATCTTTCGTTACTTAAAAGGAGAGATGCTGCTAAATGGGCTCCAGCTGAATGACCTCCGTACCATAAATTTCTTCATTGGGCAAAAAAAAAATTCAGTTGGATATTTATTTCAACGGAAATAGTAAAAGGTAGTAGGACGTTTTATCGAGTCAACTTTTCACTTACTTCCATTGTCTTTCTTGGGCTAATTTAGTGATAAATTTGCGCAGATCAATAATTTCATTCAGAATCGTTTCTAATGTCACTAGATAAATTAAATGAAACGCTCGTGAGTAAGTAATTTTGATAACGTATTTTTTGAAATCAAGCAACAAAGCTTTTTACCATCAGGAACTAAATCGTATCCAGGAATTATTACTCGAATATTTGATCGGATTAAAGGTCTAACGACGTACCTTGAAATTTCTTTACTTAATTCTTGCCAATATCCTCCATGAATGTAAATGAAAGTAGGAGTATCTTTGCATGAATGAAAATTTTAAAGAATTAAATTGGTACTTCACAAAATGATACCTATTTTTTTAAAGCTCAACGTACCATCTGATACTTCGATAGGTTCAAACAAATCCAGGAGTTGTTTAGGTTTATCTCCGTATCTGAGGTTTTCAACGAATGGAATTTCCTTCACCACTTTGAGACTCTCTTTAAATTGGTAAAAAAATGTTTTACAACTACGACCCTACGAGTGCAAATTATAATTTCAAGTATCGACGTACCTTCTGTAACTGCTTTCACATGTTCCTCAACTACTCTCTCGGGTTTACAACGATGCGAGCACCACTGACTTGGAGTGTATAGTTTTTCAATATCGTCCATAGCCACGACTAAGGTTATAGAAAATGAGACCTATTTGCTGTAGCGTTGCTTTTCTTTGCAAGAAATTTAATACCTTGTTTTTGTTAAGCTGATTCACAACCTATCACTGTGAAGTTCTACTTAGGGGGAAGAAATACGATATTACGTAGGCATAGTTTTACAGAAACCAAATAAAATAAATTACACTCGATTGATTTTCACGATGTATATGACGAAAACGCGTTCATAAAATGTTTGATACACTTACAATATTTTAACCGAGTATAATTTTCGATTCATTAATACACTTGTATAGTTGATAAATATTTGTTAGGCCTAATTAAAACCCATTCAATAATATGCTTAGCATAGGAACTTATCAAAAGTTTTTTAAAAAGATACAATATAAAACTGGTAACAATGATCTAAATTGAACGTGGATTAAACAGATCGAAAATACAAAACTGTAAGAAAAAATATGATCTATTCTTCTTCTAGGAATTTATTCAAATAGAATTTCAATCCTTCTATACTTTCATCACGACATGCTTTTCCAAATTTTTCAGTCGTGATCAATCTTTCTTTCGCAAGAATTACAGAAATACCCAGCATCTTTGCTAAGCCCTCTGCCGTTAAGAAAGTACTGTTTTTCAACAATTCGTAAGTTTCTTTAACAACACTATCATCGGAATGATTTGACAATTGTAGCACTTTAACACCGCTTTCGAATTCTCTGAAAATAACTGACGAATTTAATTTGGTCAACATTTTACAACCGGATAGAAAATCTTCGGGAGGTAATAATTCTAAACCTCTGGCTCTGTTTACTCTGCAAAAAACGTCAGCTAATGCCATAATACCACCGGCTTCAAGCAACGGCTTTTCGATAATTTGACATATTTCATGGCCGAGTTTTTCGAAAAACTCTCTATCACTTTGAAACGCGTCTTTCGTCACAGGATCATCAACTCCAAGACTGAGCAGATAAGACTTGAATTTAATTATTTCATCGTTGGTAATATCACCGTATCTGTCTTTTAACTTGGTTGAGATGTTTTTGGATAAATCTACCATTTCTTTGGCCATGACCATTAATTTGTTCAAATCTTGAAAAGCGATAGAAATGCTTTCGTTTTCGGCCTTTTGTTTCTCTATTAGTCCGCGTTCTATTCCGACGATACCACTTCGAGGTTTAATAACGGAACGTGGTTTTTCTCCTTGAGTGTTTTCACGTTGTGTTTTATCCACAATTTCCCATCGTTTTTGTTCCAGTACTTGGTTAAGAGCAGATACGAATTCCGCGTCTAGTTTATCCTTAAATGAAAGTTTAATGAAATTGGATGAACTTGAAGGTGCAGGTCCTGGTAAACTGTTGATATCGCGATCGGATAAATATAATATCAATTTTCTACTTCGAGAAAATATAAAATTTGATTGTTTTTCTTCTTTGAAGGAAATTACATATTTCAAATTCAGGGATAGATTTTGACTGTCACCTGGTAAACACCACAATAAACGGTGACTCGTTAAGATTACTTCACCTTTGTCGTAAGACGTTTTACTGTCGCCGTCGTATAGCTGAATGTTGTATGCTCTTAGCATATACGACTCGTTGGGCATCAAACTCGAAGGGGAATATTCGAAACGATCCATTGAGCACGGTATTGGATATCTGTGAATGTACAAAACTGGAAAATATTGCGTAGTTAGAAATTGATGAAATATTAAATAATTGACTTACTCACTGGTTAAAGCATACAAATTCTGAAATCCGAATAAAAATTTCTCAAAGTTCAGCAGTCATATTTACCTCTAGAATGAGAGGTGAATGAAGATATAAAGATAAGGCGAAGAATCACTTTCAACACTTCCCCCCAATTTTTATTCATTTCTTGTTTAATTTATTGCTAGGTACTGAACTTTTGAATTCCATCCAAAAAATATTAAATAATTTTTGCATTCAACGACAAAGTAAACTTTCAAGTTTAGGTATTATTTTTATTTTTCTGATAAAGAATGAGATGATCTAAATAAAAGGATGAAATGGAGTGAAAATAGTGAAACGTGTGATTGGTCGGGAGTGTGGCCATGACGTCATTATCATGAACCAATCAGAATACACTGAAAAATTGGAAGACTCCAAGTCGGAATTTTTTTTCAAAAACAACCAAAATCAAAAATGTACTTAATGTAACTTGTAACGTGTACAGATCCAAAAGTATGCATCAGCTGTTGCCAGCAAATTCCAAATGGACGTCGAGATAATTATAATGGTATTTTATATTAATAATATAATTCTCGTCAGTTGCGATTTTTATAAAAGTTCTAATACTTATTCGGACTGGAAAAGTTTCAAGTCATGTGGTTTTTTTGATGATTCCCATTTGGCTGAAATAACAAACGTATTAAAAAGTACCATGCCCAAGAAGAGGCCATCCCCTACTTCGAACGAAAAAAACCTCCGAAAGAAGTGATATGTTTATATGAGTTTTCTATTAATAAAGTATTTACGTGAGAAATGTATCGTGTTTTTATTTTTATAATAAATTTTAATTTTTATACATTCACATAAGGAGGGAGGGTTAGAGGGAAAATTTCGAATTTTTGCACGTCTTTTTGATGACGAAACTTGAACTTCGCCAAAGAGAGCTAGTAAACAACTTACCTATTCATACTGTATGCAGCTGCAGTTTTGGAAGTAATGAAAGTGTAAATTTGTCGTTTCAAGTGCTGCAGAGTGATCAATAATTCAACTGCAAAAAATGCACATTAATTTGTTTACTTCCAATCTTCCTACGTCGTTTGATAATTACCTCACTTCCAAAGGTCATTTCCCTCGGCATCGCGAAAATGAAGATGGGTAAGTGATAACCATTACCTAGGTAGTTCTAGGTACCTGCGAGTGAGTAATTTTTGATTAAAGTGATTATTACATAATAACTCTTTAGCAATCTTGTTAATCAAGTTCTGCGTGATCTCTAATTGAAACGTAAACATTTCCGACGTTCTCTTAGATTTTGATTTTTCTAGTGTACCGTGTGTTCGTAGCGTAATCACATTGCAATGTCCACGATGTCGCGTTTAAATTGACGGATTATGGCAAGGGCGTAGCCAGCGGGTGGGCCGGGGGGGCCAGGCCCCCCAGAAAATCGCTCGGCCCCCAACTGGCCCCCCTAAAAAAATGGGAGAAAAATTGTAAAAACATTTGACAACTTCATTTATTTTTTTTT
>FIZT01054477.1:0-10504 GCA_900065295.1 Paracoccus marginatus
GACAACTGGTTACAAACTAACAAACCGGTTTCAAAAAAACATATCACATTTTATTCGACTCAGTGTCTAGAGTTGATTTCATGAAAAAACCCGAACCCCCATTTTTTGCCCCCAACCGGTTTCCTATGCTGTGGACACCCTGTATGAAAGACCGAAAATTTGATCATCGATCTTCGATGAACTCGTCGCTGGTAAGACAATGCCGTTTCAGCCATCTTTCTATCTCTCTTAGGTCCCGAGATATTAGGTAGTGGACAAAACTTATTGGTCATACTGTACAATAGGTACCTACCTAATATTTGATAGACGTAGTATGCCATACTAAAGTATCTGCTGATTGCTGTATTCTCAGCAATTCAATTCGTCGAATTCGAAGTCTTCAGATCGAAGAGTTCTATTTTTATCTGCATCCTTACGGTTTCGTATGACGTAAACAAGTGTTATCTATAGTGGACAAGCAACACACAACTAAATAATCGGCTCCAATAATCGATTAATCTGCAGTGTGTAGTTCTGCCTTGCTTTCAATACGATCACAGTGTATCTAATTAATAATTATCTTCATTTTCGTTATCAAGAGACCATGGTTGTTTGAAAGATGAAAAGAAGCAGGAAATCCGTCACATACTCATTGATAATTTGTGACATACCTCCCAAAATTTAATTACGTAATACTTACTTACCTACTTGAGGGATTATTAAAAATTTTCACCTTATCACTGTTTACTACCTACCTACAGTTTTTACACAACCATAGGTTTTTAGAACGATTTTCCATCAGCGATGAAGTCAATTAATGTAAAATTGTGAATATCATAGTACAACATTGAATTCGAAACACTCAATAAAAGTTTTATTTGGTTGCCCGCGCCAAAACCACAATTTGAAATGAAACGAGCTGGTTCACGCCCGCCATTTGCAAACGTATGTACATTATATTATGTATTATTTAAAAAGACGTCGTAAATCGCAAGTACTATCGTGAATAATCGCTGAAACCGATAGAAAACGTGGACAATACTATTGCTGTATTTGAATATAAAACGGATACAATTTCGCATTGTGTAATTGAGATTTGAAAATGCGATTAATAAACAATGATTTACATACGTACGTTTACTTTTTTTACGAGTAGTTCCTCATACTAACTCGGCGAGATAGAAATAACCAATGGAATCCGTCCAACATTGTCGCATAACGATAATTCATTTCTGATAATGGGATGTAATGCTGCTATTTTTTGCGTATTCGAATGGTACATATCGGGGGTAGTACGCATCACGCAACTGTGACCAGGAGGCGTATAGGTGCACAACATTTTGAAGGCTTCGACAGCCACGAGATCATAAAAACGTGTTTTCTAACTTTCTTCCTTCGCATTGACATAAGCGGCGGATCTTTACAAAGTGTCGGCGAAATTACAGACTGCGTTAACAATAATCATTGTGTTTACGCAATTAAATAACCATACTGAGCTCGGGTACGAACAAATCAACAATCGCATACTTTTAAATTTGTGTATTCTTTAATTTCGATTATAATCCCACATTCCGATCGTTCTTATTTGTATCGTTAAAAATCGGCCATGAAAATGTTACTCTTCACAGAAATAAACAACGATGCTTTATCTAACTTCATACACTCCAAAAACATTCAATCCGTATACAATTTGCACATTATTTCCAAAAATTCAAACCACCTATCCTACCGAGATGTAATTCTAAATTTAAAAAAATCATAATTTCAAATTTGTTTCATAGAAATTCGTAGTTGGAACAAAAAAAATTAACTTACACTAAGGAAAAAAAAAGACTGATAACAAAACAAAATACAAACTTGAAAAATCAAACTTAACAAATACGTAATATAAGGGATAATTTCCAGTAAAAAATGGAAACATAACAAAAGTTCAAACACTTTTCTTAGTAATATAGGATAAAAAAATTCATATTTGCATATGATACCTAATAATAGTATTTTCAGAAATTCGTTAGGTGGATACTTTAGTTTATACGGTCAAACGAATGCTATGATTAATAAATCCAACAGAGTGGAATTAATAAGGATAAAATAGAATTTCATTGATTATTCAATATATACCTACAATCAACGAATAGTTTTTAAAGGAGAAATATAAAAGTCTAAAATTCAATGAGTTCTTATTGTAGGTACGAGAAAAAGAGAAAAACCGATATAAAAATCGCGCTGCTAAAATTACACTTTTTACTGGTCATTTTCGAGTAAAAAAGACACTCGTTTGTTTAATAGAGAGTTTTCTTTCGATGAAGGGCACATACCATCAATATTTTGATCTTTCGGAGATTTCTGAAACTGGATAGTTGTATCCGAAATCACTTTAGGTGTTTTTTTAAGGATACCAATAGAAGGCGGTTTTCCAATAATCGCATTAAATTTGGGGTGACTTGACTCTGTTTGACGATCTGAAAAATTAACGAATCCAATTAAAAAATTTGAAATAAATTCCAAGTTAGGATACAATCGTTCACGGAGTACTCAAAAGTAGATTAAATTTTTGATGCGAAAAAACTTTCAAACAACGTACTTTTTCGATTAAAGTTGATGAAACAATCGTCTCTCACGTTTATGGTCATCGAATTATCCGGTTTGTTACTTGTAATACGAACTTGATTATTGAACAGTCTTTTGCCATAATTATTATTTTTATTTTTGAGCGGAGTGTGATACTTTTGAGTGAAGTTGATAGTTTCAATAGCTGCACTTCCCCGACGATACTGATCAGCAGAGTTTCTTCGCGGGTTACTTCGTTCGTAATTTTGAAAATCACTCATCACGTTTTTATCAGAAGTTGTTGAGTTTGGGATGAGCTGAGTTGATAACATCAAATTATTAATATTATTATCATTACTCATCAGGTTCACAGCATTGTACCTCGATGCAATATCGAACAGTTGCTCTTCATTACTGGTAAAATCTGAATTCGTAAAAGTCGAAGTTGAAAATGAATCGTAAGATTTGCACTTTGCGATACTTGTCGATGTACCAAAATTTTCGTAAAGATTCATCGAATTACTCGATGATAATAACGAATTATTATCATTGTCACTCGAAAAACTTCCAGATTGACGATACTTTTCCATTTCGTTTTTATGTCGTTGGAATGTCGCGAAATTAAACTGTTGCGAATTTAAATCAGAAGCTGAATCTCCGAGTGTCATTGATCCGGCATTTATTTCAGGAACAGTAACGTACTTATTTACGTTGAATAACTGCTGTGCGACCATTTCCAACTTGGAAGTCATTTCTTCGGATTCGTCGCATTTCAAATGATTTGCAGTGTCAGCGAGTGGGTTTTTGTAATAATCGTACATCATGTTCACACGCGAATTTTGCAATACTCTGCAAACTGATGGATTAGATAAATCGTTGACAATGGTCTGCGATGAAATTGGCACGTTCATTTGTCTTACAACGTTCTCATTTACGTTCAGAGTAGACGTTTGTAGGATATCATTTAAACATTGATTTGATGGCATAGAAGCAGAAGCAGTTTCTTGACTCAAATTCAAATTAGCTATTTGTAATATGTTTGAGATTTGTTGATTGTTAAAATTGAGATTTTCCAAACAATCATTCGTGCCAGGATTTACGTCGAGATCGTAATTAATACGGTTGCCAACTGAGGTATCTTCATATGGATAAAAGTTCTGAACACTTTCGTTGGTTGATGTACGGTTGTTTTGAGTATTATCATCAGATAAATTTACAATACGTCCGTTGAAATTGAAAGTTTGAATATGATTTGTAATTTCAGGAACGGAGTGAACAGCAGTCGGTTGTTGATTAGACATATTGTTCAGCCCTTCGCTAGAATTCTTCTGATTGAAAGTCGTAGACACACCGGCATAAGGTTGAAAATCTTCACTGCTAGAAATCATACTTTCATTGCAATCCGAAATGAAAGAATTATTTTGAGATACCCAACTCGTATTTTGAGATAGATTGTTGGTTGGCGTCGAAAACGAAAACAAATTCCTGGTTTCGAAATCAATATTCGGTTGCAGATTTTCCAATGAATCAGGGTATTCAACTTGGTTGACCGTTTGAATTCGATTTCTTTTGGGAATGAAATCTGCTACGTCAGGAGATAGCGAAGAAAAAGTGATGGGAATTTCATCATTCGAGGCGAACTCATTTACAAAATGGCGTTGATCACTTTTTGTAGAATTCTCATTAGGCGCCATCTCATTCGAATAAGAACTTCCTTCATTGAAGCTATTACTGATCTGTGCTTGATTCGACGGAACGTAACTATTCATGAAACTTGATACAGGAATGTCTGATGATTGGTTCGACTGGGCGTTTGTTCGGAACGAGCTATTCTGATAAACGTAAGTGGGAATTGGCTCACTAATTCCCGCTGTGAATTGATTGGAAAATGAATCAGTTGAGAAATTACTGGCGTTCGAAAAACTTGAAAATTCGCCGCTAACGAGATCACCACTTTCCGGTGAGTAAATATTATTCACGTTAGGAGTACGGTTTCCAAAAGAGTTGCCCGTTTGAGGAATTGGATTTTCAGTCCCGACAAATTTCTCAGCTTGAATATTTTTAACGTTGGCATTATGATTTTTATTCTTCGTTTTAGGCGAAAAAGTTCGTTGGTAGTGTATTCCGGGCATTGAATTCTCTTGGAGAATACGAGTCCCAGGTTTAGAAACATTAGACGGAGCTTGAGAAGAAGAATTTTCATTAGTACTGATACTTCTCTTGAACGGTTCACTTTTACGTTGAGACTGGTCAATTTTAGCCTCGTTTTGAAGACAATTCTGATTACGAGGAGAGTTTTGATAGTTGTTTCGATTTTTAGCTTCATTTCGATGATACTCATTTTGATGGTTGAATCTTTCTTGATCACGATGATAACCATGATTGTTCTGATTATGATTCCACGATTGGTGATGGGTAAAATTACGATCCTTCTGAATGAAATTCTCATTCTCTTTCGTGTTACGGAAATCTTGGCTTCTGTCACTTCGTTTGAAATGATTTTGCGCGGAGATCTGATTCACAGAATTGTTAATCCTGTTAATGTTCTTCTGATAATTAACATTTTCTTTTTCATCTTTACGGTAGTTTTGTCCATGAAACGAATTCACAATCTTAAGTTGCCGTTCAGATTTTTGATCGCAGGAAGCTTCTTTTATTGCGACAAGCACCTTTTCATTATTTTCATTTCCGTAATGAAAATTATTTCTACTTTGTTTAGAAGCCGGCATAACGTCATTTTTAGTCCTGAAAGTACACGTTTACAGTCAGAATAAATTGAAGCTATTGAACAATTACTACCTACGTTAATCAAGAAATTGTTTCTCAAGTTTTTTATTTAATTTGAGCAGCGGGCAGAAAATTTCCTTCAACCTTCGTGTCAAACTTTACTTACGGTTAAAAGTTATTTGAAAATAACTCACCATCATAGTACTTCATTTGAAGCGAAAAAAAAAACTGATCGAATACAAAATATTATGAATAGAGAGCAGATTCATCACGTTTTGAGGGGAATAAATACATTACGAAAATAAACGATGGCTAAAAAATAGTTCGAGAGTCAGAGTTTTTGTTATCATTCAATCAAAAATTATGTGCCTGTTCTCTAATCGACTGTGAATCTAATCTACGTTCCATGCATAGATAAAAACGTTTAACGCAGTTATACTACTGTATGTGTGAAAGTTAACTTTTAAATGATGAGTACAAATATAAATTTTTTAATTGAAACAAGTTATTTGCACTCAATACTAGTGTACTTAATTTCACCGACAAATGAGAAAATTCTTTCCGACAATGAAATGCGTAAAAATTTTCAATTCAATACAATAAGTATCAACATCAGTCATGCATCAACCATTACTCGATACCAAACGCCATGAATACTGCACTAAACACATATATCTACATACATCTATCGTATGCTGAAAACGAAAAAATAAATATCATAAAGACTCACTTGAATACGAGTGTTTCATTCTGCCGGGCTTGCTTTTTGATTTCATCACTGCAGCGAAGATCAGAATTTGGTTTTGCTAAAAAATTCATTAATTATCAGAATTAACACGCCGTCTGCGTCGTTAAGACTTGAGAAACTCCATTACTCACCAGAAAACTTCCACAACTGATCACTTTCACTATGCACACCCCTCGGCGAGGAATTTCTAAAAATTGAAAAATGAAGGTTCAAATTAACGATCAGGGTAATCCATTTTGTTTACCTCAACTAAACTATCATCGCAAAAAGTACTTCTTACCGTTCGTTCAATTTTCGTTGCCACAAAAAACTACTCAATTTATGTATAGTATCTTCCTTAGATTCTTTACTTTCAGTCATGATGAATATTTATTCTCGTAAAATAATCTCAAAAATACTAATTAATATTTAATAATCACAGCAATCATGATTTTTCACCATGTTGATGTACACAACAAAATTACAAAACATGAAAACAACACAACGCAACACCGCCGAAATGGTATGATTTTTTTCACCGGTAGTCAGAAAATGTCTGCGCATGTGTCGCAATTTACGCGCTGACTTATCAGAATATGCGAATGCATGAAAACAGACAAATTTAAAATTGCCGCCAGGTACATGACAAATGACACTTGTTGACGAATAACCAATCGTATGTGACTATGATCGCTACGTTAGATAATCAATAACGCTATTAACCAATCATTACTAAATAGGAAAAGAAAACGTTAGTTGCCAACCTTTGACATTGTGTAATTACTTGCGTAATTTACTTGTGTTCTAAAAAATTGCTATTTCGCACGTTGGTGATAAAAAGTATGGTTGAAAATAATTTGAAATTTTGGTAAATGTATGTCGTTTGTCTCTCATTTTAATTTCAAATTACTTGTGATTAATCAGTGTTTACAGGTTTGATATTAACGTGGAAGCATATGCGAGTGAAATGGTTCAGTGATCGAATAATACGTATTTTTGTAGTGTCGAAAAGTTTTTGAAATTGCCAGTCGCTAGTGGTGGACTCAAGACTGGTAATGAATTTGAATAGCGATGTCCCGGAAAACTAGAAGCAATCCTGTTTCATTCAACTATTATCGATAAAATGAGTGAGTAAACAAGTATGTTTAATATAAGTATTCGATTGAACTTTGAAGTATCAAAAAGCTCAAAATTTCTGTAAAAGTATTAGCTTATGAAGAGATTGTTTTCTCTAACCTACGTTATTAGTTTTTCGAGAAATGCTCCGTAATGTAGCTATACCTGTAAGAAATATGTGTGTTATAACTTATAAGGGAGCACAATCATTATGATAATAATTGATGATGATCAGAAAATTTGATTTAAAATTTTGTACCTGTTGCTTCTATGCCCCGATTTACAGATTCTGTGCAATAAATGCAAATGTTTTCAACTTACATTATTTTTATTATTAAAAATTTCTTATATCATTGCATATCAAGCACAATAGGCTCAACTCGCTGCTAATAAAAATTAATATTGCAACATTTAACAAACGCAGTTTCTGAGAATGATGCTAGTTTTAATTTTTTCAGTAAGGAGACGTTGAAAATGGGAGAAAAAGAATAGTATCACCGTTTTAAAATTACACATGTATGTATAAAAAAAAAGAACAGAAAATAAACAAAAAATTATGTAATAAGGGTGAGATAGGTTTCGCTCTAAAATGATAAAATTTGAATTCAAAATTAAAATAACATAATTCAAGTGAAAGCAAAGTTTCGGTTAAAGCTTTTGAAGAAAGCATATTAAAAATAATACTTTACATAATATACAGCACATAACAGTAAAGGTAAATACGGTAAAATAAAAAAGAAATAGCTAAGTAATCAACTAAAATCAATAATTAAAAAATAACTTAAGCAAAAATCAAAAATTAAGGAAAAAGTTCCTAGGTAATAATAAAAATATTTGATTTTTTGATATAGGTAGAGATAAAAGAAAAAAAAATGCAAATATACAAATGATTAATACTTATGATTTTTTTCTTCGATTCAAATTTAAAGATAAAAGATAGAAAGTTAAAATGTATAGTGTAGTAAAATAGTTTAGTGTATTTTAGGAACGACATCTCATTACAAAAGTTCCATGTTCATGAATATTTCATGTATGCATTTTTCAAGAAATTAATAATTATTTATACTAAAAACGGAATCTACGAAATCTCGTCTATTTTACTTTGCGACTTTAAATAAAATTAGGAAATTAAAATTACTTAATAAATATTATTTCAGATATCTATCTAATTAAGTATCTAAAATAATATACAGATACACCATCAGATATACGGCTACGTTTTCAATTATTAATTATCACACACATGTTAAAACCTGAAAATAAATAGGATATATTACTTAGGTTTTCATAAGAATATAATAGAATTAAATCGATATAAAAATTCGCTTAAAATCAACTTATTATTAAAATTGGTTTAATGATAATTTTCGTTTTCTATCAGAATATTATTTTCAATCTAGTTCTGAATTAGTGCACGGATGATCATTATTTCCCCCGAACAAATCAGAATTTTTTGCTTTAAATTATTACAAGTAGGTGCATTTGAGTGAGTACATATTTTATGATTTTTTTTTTTATCTTTATATCGCGTTTCCTTGAAGTGAGAAAAATCACCCTTTCGAAGTAAAATTTGTATTGATGACCGTGACTTGTATTTCCTGCGCACAAAATTAAAAACGAAAGACTAGACGGAAATGGTTTAAAAGAACGTATAACGACGCAACGAACAAAAAAAATTCATTCTTATACCTTAATATATTATAGAAAATCTAACAATATGTCGAGTAGACAATTTTCTAAACGAAATGTTTTTCATACTTCCACAATCAGTTTCGAAAGTATAAAATAAGTAGACTTACAAAAAGTTAAACAGTTTACATAAATGTATTCATTTTGTTTTTTGGTTTATTCTTTAACCTCGAAGTATTTGTAAGTAGGATTTTCGTAACCGTTGATTTGCATATTAGCGACATGACGTTCTTCTGGGGTTATGGCTTGATCTACCTCGATGAATCCCTGTGAAATAAGTGGATATGAGTATCGTAAGAGTATTAACCGAAGAATGGCTCGAGTTCATAAAATTTGTGAATAATTTTCCAAATGAATAAAATGGTCGAAATGTGTTATATTTTGATTCCCTACCTGATTCTGCGGAAGTCTGGAATTTCTTCGTCTAATTACGGCGACACCAACTAGTGTTACGGCCATCAACGTGAACGCAGTAAATGCTAAGGTGAAGTACAGATTTTTGGAACTACGATTGCTGCTTGCGTCAGTTTTAATGGCATATATCTGTAAATGTGGTCGAATAAAAAAAACAACTCATCGATATTGTCTCAAATGTCGTTAAATTGAAATCAGTCGATTCCAAATTATTACGAACCGGTTCTCCATGAGCGAGGTCATGGTTTAGCGCATGTGCTACACGTGGTTGTGTATCATGATGTTCGATCATTATTGGTTGGAATGTAATCGTTGATGGGGTAGTAGTAGATGACTGCGAGGTAGTACGACGATCATCTACTACCGTTTCTGCGTCAAATTCTGCTTGAATTTCGTCAGCTCGCGCTTCATCGCCTTTGATTTCAACTTTATCATACTTCAAAGCTTCTTTGCGTTGCTTTTCTAAAATACGTTCGCGTTCTTTGTCTTTATAAAAAAAAAAAAAATGAAAAAATACCACGTTTTAGACCCGTCTAGGTAAATGTCTTCAGTTGGATAGGATCATATATTATTGTTTACCTTCTTGTGCTGCGATTACTTCGTCTTTATACTTGTCTAAGATAGCTGCTTCCGCTTCACGTGTCATTGCTGGAAGGGTTCCTGGAGTCTCGTCCTTGCTGCGTAGAGCTTGGACGTAATCTGACATCAGTTTGGAAATTTTACCAGAAATCGATGGATATCTGAAAAAATAAAATGATAATATTTTACCATAGACATTGGGGATAATCCTTTAGGGGGGAGGGGGGATCTTTTTCAAAACGGGTAAAAAATTGGTCAAAGAACAAATTCGACTGAGTGTAATCTCATTTTTCATGAGTGAAAATTAAGTAATTAGGTTTTCACATTTAATTGGCTTCCAATTTATTTTAAATTAATCCCTTTTCAACAGCCACAAACGAGGGTTGTTTTAAAGGTGGGAAATTTGCCTGGTACATTTTTCTAAGACCTATACAGTATGACCAATAAGTCTTGTCCACTACCTAATATCTCGGGACCTAAGAAAGATAGAAAGATGGCTGAAACGCCATTGTCTTACTAGCGACGAGTACATCGAAGATCGATGGTCAAATTTTCGACCTTTCATACAGGGTGTCCACTGCATAAAAAACCGGTTGGGGTAAAAAATGGGGGTTCGGGTTTTTTCATGAAATCAACTCTAGACACTGAGGCGAATAAAATGTGATATGTTTTTTGAAACCGGTTTGTTAGTTTGCAACCAGTTGTCGATAATCCCCCCGAAAA